>JABSTB010000011.1:26337-89794 GCA_013756995.1 Neonectria neomacrospora
TGCCGTGGTCCTTTCCGTGGTCCTTGCCGTGGTCCTTGCCGTGGTCCTTGTCGTTGTCATCGTCGCAGTCATCATCGTCGTGATCCTTGCCGTGGTCTTTGCCGTAGCCCTTGTTGTGCTGGTCGCCGTAGTGATTGTTTCCGCCCTTGGGAGGGCCATAATTGCCATACGTGTCTGGAGCACCTGGCTCAGCCTTAGCCACAGGGGCAGGGGCGGCCATAATGACCGGGGCGGCAGCGGCAATGATGGCAATGAGAGACAGCTTCATTCTGACGCGAATTGGTGAGAGGATCTTGAAGGAAGCAGGAATTGTAAAAGGGTGTTTTCAAGAGATATTTTAGAGAAGCAAAAGCGCTTGATAGAGAAGGTAGGGTTGATTCTATCTATATGAGCTTGGTGATAGAGATGGAGGTTTAGGCTTGAAGAGGAGAGAGATGGCCTTGGCTTTATATACGGAGAATCTCTATTACAAAGCCAGATGAATGGAGCAGCTTTATGTCGCCATTCCTCCTAGATCTGATCTCATAACAAAACGGCAACTATCTTTAGGCTTCAACAAGTCGAGCCACGAAGCCCGGATGCTCGGAAGACACAACCCAACGCTATATCAGCCTCTGCAAAGTATGATTAGCATGATTTTGCTATTCCTAGGAGTGTTCTAGGCTAGAGACATTTCGTTTTTAACCCGGGCATCACATCATTGTCAATTCGTCATTTACAATGCATAGTGTTGTATTGAAGAGGGGCTTGGCCTCTCTAACTTACGCTGAGACCTTTTAGTACTCGTGCTACCTCCAAAGCACGCAGACACCATATAGTCAATTCTATATATAGTTCTTTTATTAAATAGTTTCCAGTGATCAACTTTAAAATGATGCTTGAGTTCTCCCTTGCAAGGCTGGTTAGTTTATTGTGTAACAAATCGCTCTACAGCAACCTTCATGACAGCGTCTGCACTAATTCAATCCAATTTAGCAATGGTTTTTGGAAGACTAAATCTTAGGCAAACGGCGAAGCAGTCTATAAGCTGCAAACCGGGATTTGACTTCATTTGCTTGGTGAGACTGGCGATTGTGATGTCCTCGCCGCTTGGCTATGAGTCTCATTCTGAATCACTTGAGCTGATTAGCTGTTGTCCGGCTAATAATTGCTGGATTGGGGGAGTGGCTTTAATTGCAGGGCTTGGCAGAGTGTTTTCCGATGGTAGCAAACGTGGCGACTTCGTGCCAAACCCGAGTGGCTTCCGCTCTTAGTATCCAACCTAGCCGTAAGCCATTGTCGTAACGGCATCACAGCGGCATCACAGCGGCATCACAACGGTATCATAACGACATCAGCTGAGAAAAAAAACCCAGGACGGGGCATTAGAAGCCGGCGGCGGTCGTTCACAAGGAACCAAAGGTTAGAATTTGCTACCCTCATCTAGACTAGTCTATAGTGTTGACGCCTTTAGCTGACATCACTATGTCGAGATGGATGTGATTAGTGCCCGCTCCAACCTCGTATCGGCAACTTAGCCCTCAGGCTACAACTCTGTGGCTTAGCTAACAATGCATTAACTCACTTAAACTATTAAAAGTATCGCCCGTTTCACATCCCGCCCGATGGCGACAACTTTCTTGCTTCTTGCATCAGAGCAAGGACCAAAAATAGCGAGACCAATTTGCTGAGACATTAAGAAATTCGAGATTCGTCCACCTCCCTTCAGCCGATCCATTGTCAATTGAGGCTGTGTGTCTATCCTCTGTCGGTGAAATTTGTCTTTGGAAGCGACTCTGAATTTGCAGACGTGGTCTTGTTGATGTAACATATTCATTAGCACACATCAATTTCATCACCTTGCATTAATCTGACACACTAGTATGCATTAAAGTAAGCATAGACCGCTCTGACTACTGATGCTACTCTGCCAACAATGCTGAAACCACTCAGCTCCTTCTCAGCACGGGCAGCAGATCGACGCCCCGCCTTGAGCTTCTAATCCCTTTCTTGAACGAACAAGGACGCCAAGTACAAGAAACGCAAAAAAAGTCTTCGAAATCTGCCAAGCTGGATACTATAGCTAGGAGGCGCATCTCCCTGGTGGATGGAGGATTTGCTTTGTGCCATGCAGCTGTGGGGTTAACTATTCTCCCGACAAGGCTAGGGCTGCAAGGCTACTTGAAACTCACGAGTACATGCCAGGGCATCCAGGATATCGCGCCCTAGAAGAGACCGATGAAGCTGAGTTTGAGCACTACTCGAGCTTTGTCGATACTACTCAGTAACCTGGAGAAGCGAGTAACATTCTAGGTACTTACCGCACGACGATGACGACCCCAGCTCCGCTTGGGCAAGCGATCCTATATATGTGGAGCTGCCCATGAGCAAGGGGCTATTTGGATTGTATGATGAGCAAAATGAAGAAATGAGATGGACTAACGAGGGCGATTGGAGGTCAACTACGATCTTTTATCAAGAAGTTGAAGTTCCATGTTTCCAATTCGATGACCACGAAGCTAGTACTTTATACTTCACCTGGACAATGGGTTCGACCGGGCTGAAAGCATCTAGCAAGGCCGTTGGGAAGCGGACAGCCCATGCAAATTCTACGAATGTTGGCCATTTGCGTGATCTTGGTCGTTCTTTTAAGTCGAGGCCAGTCTTGCTTGGAGCTGAGTGGTTCGGGAAATAACTAACAGAGCCTTGACCTGATCATCTGACATATCCAAACCGAGCTACTCCACACGGTACTTGATGGCATTCCGCCCTGAATCAATTGATTAGTATGTGGGCTTGATTCAGGCTTTTAGGCTCCGTTACAGACACTGTTAGTAGGCCTTATCAAGCGGTGGAAGAACCCGCGAACTTATTCAATCTGTAGTCTTCGGGCTTAAAAGTTCCGTATGTTACGGGAGTCCAAGATACCCTGTGAAGGGAGGTATGTTAGCCACCCAGAACAAACACATTCATGTTCCCCTCTACCTCCGCCATAGAAAAAGACGGAGGAAAAGAATATGGTCTTATGACACGGTCGCCATTAAAGGACAATGCGCAAAGAGCTTTTACCTTGATTTGAATGCCAGCCTTGTGCGTAAAGCCACAAAGTCCTAACTAGATTTATGTCATGAGGACGCTGAAGTCGGCACTAGCTCATGAAGAACCTCTTAAGATACGTACCTCCATGTTTGCGCTCTGTTCCGATTGCCAACCTAAATGTAATGTCCTTTTGCACGGGGTCTTTTGATCAATGCCTGATGCTTGATCGGCATATCACATCTACCTGCCTATTTAGGCAGGTCGATGTCGACGTCAAGACTTGGCATTGCATCGAAACCTGGTAACATGTCTACTATATATGTTTCCTGTCGTTCTCCTTCGCGTCTCTTACTTAATCTTGTGTTTTGTGTTATTGCTCTTCTCATCTTCGGGTCCAACGCATATCCATCACCACACAAAACACAGTCGGCAAGACTCACCAACATGAAGTTCCCTACATTTGTTGCTGCGCTTGGCATCACATCTTCTGTCAATGCCTGTCTTCTTCCTCGAGAGCGCGAGGCCGAGCGCCAATTCGCCCTCACTGGTGTCCGTCCCGAACGGCGTTCAACTATTCCTCGCCGTCAAGCTTCCGCTACATTTCCCATCGGCACCAGCGATCGCTTTGCTCACGGGTGCGTCACGCCTGTTGGCCTTGGTGTCAAAGATCGTGATCTCGAATCGGTTCTGAGTGTCAAGGAAATCACCTCTGCTTTGAAGGGACTGAAGAAGGGATACCCCCATGAAGTTAAGCTCTTCGAGCCTCCCTTCAAAACATTCGAGGGCAGAAAAATACACGGAGCCGTAGTAGGCGATAACCCCAGGGTGTTCATCATGAGCGGCATCCATGCGCGCGAACGCGGTGGCCCAGACAATGTCATCTACTTCCTCGCCGACCTCCTCGCTGCGCGCAAGGCTGGCTCGGGTATTTCATACGGCGGGAAGGACTACACCGCTGAGGATGTCGAGACGGCTCTCTCCGCGGGCATTATCGTTCTTCCGCTCACGAACCCCGACGGGGTGGCCTATGACCAAACCACAGATACGTGCTGGCGTAAAAATCGCAACACGGAATCATCTTCAGGCACCGGAGACGGAAGTGACGTGGGAGTTGATCTGAACCGCAACTACGACTTTGTCTGGGATTACAAAAAGGCCTTCAACCTCGAAGCTGCGGACGAGCCCGCGTCAGACGACCCAGCAAGCGAGATCTTCTATGGCAAGGGTCCCGCTTCCGAACCTGAGACTGAAGCTGTGGTATGGACCCTCGACCAGTACCAGAATATTACTTGGTTCATGGACCTACACTCGTACACCGGAAGCATCCTTTACTCTTGGGGTGATGATAATGACGGTCAAGAAGAGACGGAGCAGAACTTCGTCAACCCTGCTTTTGACGGGAAGCGCGGCTACGTGGGAGAAGACCCACCTGATAGCGTCTACAAGGAGTACTTTACCGCCGAGGATCTCAAGACGGAGGAGGACGTCACGTCTGTCATGGTCAAGTCCATGCTAGCAGCGGGCAACGTTACTTATGACGCGTACCCGGCCGTCGGGTTGTACCCGACATCTGGGGCGAGCAACGATTATGCAATGGGACGGTACTACGGGAAGCTGGCATGTGGCTCGAGTCGCATGTTTGGTCTGACTCTGGAGTTTGGCGCCGAGAGTAGCTCGGATCCGAGCTGCCCGTTCTATCCTGATGCCGCCGAGTACCACGACAATGTCAGGCAGGTTGGAGCTGGATTCATGGAAATGATGTTGCTTGCAGCTGGGCCAGCTGGTGATCCTTTGTACCTCGAGTGTTGATGCGGGACAAGAAGGAATCGCGGCTTAACCGTGATCTTCAGCAACGGGCCTAAACATACCCCGTCAAACTTGACTCTAGCTCTACTTCTCAGATCTTGTCCATCAACACACTAAGTTCTCTGCATTTTACTATAGTCTCCAGGCCTCGCACTGTAACTCTGACCGACACGTTGCTCACTACATCTCCCCATCGACTCTGCCGGCATAAATGTCGCACAATTTATCCCTTACCAGCCCCGATCGTTACAGATGGGCTCGCTACTCAGCGCTGTAAAGGTACTAGTAACGGGCCCAACGATGAGAACCTTGAGAAGGGCCTTGTTGTGCTCCACTTTCTGCTATTCCGTCCAGTCCATCTTAGACCTTCTTATACCATCTGGTTCCCCTCTTATAATATACTTCTGCGGTGATGCAGGTAGGGCAGGGCTTCGATTGGTTGTACACGGATGGCCCGACGATCTCAGCAGTAATGACATTGCAGGTGAACCAGCACCCAGTCTTTGTCGTGTATGCTCGGTACCGCTTTGTATGACCGCACAGGAAGTGGTTCGTACCCAAGACCCATACACACATTGCGGCCCTCGTGCGAGATGTTCGATAGGGCGGAGGCCGGCGGGGTCTTATGGCGGTACGAGAGGACGGAAGCGTCTGGGTAACGGTACGAGGTGCGAATAGAGAAAGTGAATCTGTCAATGGACGCCGAGTTTGGCGATACGTAACGCGAGACGCGAGGAGGTAAGAGAACGAGCAAGATTGAGAAACCCCAGGAGGAAAGAGAGCCTTATCTACTCCATAACTATACCTAATACCTGGGTCACATGGAAGTGCAAACCACATGACTACCTACTACGCAGAGGTAATGCCCAAAGTTCATCACGCCAACCAACAGCGGCGGCCCTACTCAGTCAGTGAGGTCGGCCCCTTCGAAAAGCCTCATAGCCTCGCAACGCTAGTGCCGCACAAACTTGGGATATATGGGCCGAATCATTGGCCGTAGCGTGGTAATGCAGCAGAAACGGCCCTTGGCGCTGTCACGTCCCACCAACCTGTGTCGGCTGAGTCACATAACGTACCAGGGGTTTCATGGCACAGCGTTTACCGTTTTAGGAATACGCCGGGTCTGGGCCACACCATGTCTAAGGTTACGGTGTGCTCAAGTAGGGATACATTAGGTAACTTGATTAGGTATAACTGGGGCGTGAGACCCAGTCTTTTATAAAGAATAGGTTATATAGTAGATATGCTAAGATTTAGTAAATGCACTTTAAGCTAATCTTTTTAGATATATATACGAGAGAGGGGTTAAAAGGCTGAGTGAAATGGGGTCCACCAGAGGTATCCCAGTGTAGCTATTCCATATAGAGACCCTAGCCCTTAACACACCACGTGAGAAAGGATGTGCGGAGTGCTCCGTAACCCCACGGATCTCAAAGGCAAGTGTGGTACTAGTAGCTCCCCGCCCTTGACTTCTCACAGCTTGTATCACGCTAAGCTATGAGATCGTTGGGGGCTACGCTGCAGGCGATCATAGAGATAAGGCAGATCATCTAGTCAGCTCTTAGCGATCTGCACGAAGTGGACCGGTCTGCCTTACTACGATTTGATGCAGGGCAAGCGACACACTTTCAGTTACTCACTGCAACCTTCCGTATCACCTTAAACTGAGGCGAGATACCATGGCCAATGATTCTCAATCCGGTCGCCTTGCTGCTGAGTCGATAGGTTCTCCCCCGACTGCCCCACCACGATTTCTCATCTTCTTTCAAGGCAACTGCGTCTTGCCCCGCCTCACACCCTTGTCCGACATTTGTCAACCCATGTTTTGGCTCGCTTCCCCCAAATACACTTGCGTTTATTCCATTAAAATCTTATCTGCACGCTCTTGGCTATCAATACTTCGAATACCTTGGGTGCTGACATAGCCAACTTCGTTCCTTGAGGCTCTTTTGCGCAAACCGCGACCGGTTTGCCTCTCCTGTTTATTGGACAGGAAAAATTGCTAATCATAGAGTACAGTATGAATGAATGAATGAAATTTTATTACGCCCGGGAGGACTAACCTCATAGGGCCAATTACACTAGGCAATTTGCAGTTTTCTGTCATTCTGCTTGCGTCTCCGAAAGTCCCACGCTCTGAGAGTACAGTAATACATAACTAGCTGCAGTGAGGGGTGTGGTTGGTTATACAGCCACGTATCACGCCCCACACCTGCTGTATAGAATCAAAATGCAACAACGGGCGATTAGAACATCCAATCATTATGTATTCCGCCCCAAAGTGGTAGGCCACGTAACCTGCAGTAACTGTGCTGTTGCCTTATCCAACTGTGTTTTCTTAGAACCGGTACTTGGGGGGTTCAACGCGCCTGTTGGTTGCAACCCGCGTGCATAAGTGTGGCGCCGCGTGAGCCCTGTTTATTCCTAAAACGGCAAACGCTGTGCCATTAAATCGTGTCGCATAATTTACCAGGTACTCCGGCATGGCGGTGTCTTCCTGGTTGGTTGCGTTGGTTTGGTTCCCTCCATTGCTGAGTGACCTTGTGAACTCGCGAGCATAAGTAGCGCGTAAGCCCTGCATATGCCTAAACCGGCAAACGATGAGTCATATAACTAACCCATTCTTGCATTATCGACTGCGCATAGCCGTGCCAAGTGGTACTGATGGCGTCATCAGCGTGTCTAGCTGGCCATCAGTCCGCATTCCTTCTTCCTCTTCCCTTGAACAATGCTGCCTTGGAACTACCATGCCGCGAGTCATGCAACCCAAGTTGCCACTCAGAAAGCCTCGAAGCCGCGTGAAGGAGGGACCGGCCTTCGTGTTCGTGGATACAGCCGGCGCTCCCTCGACTGGGCCTGAAAAGAATGATGCAAAGACTATCGTCAGGCGGCAGGCTGCAAGATCAGGCCGCACCCGTCGCCAGGATGAAAGAGCGAACCAGGAAAACATCGCCACGCTGCCGGATTCTCGGGAGTTGATACCCACAAGAAAGGGCCCTCCAGGCGTAGCTTTTCCTGCCAAGGATGGGTATGGCATGTGGAAGAGGAATACTCCGCGTGACGTCTCAAGTCTCGGACCTATGCCGCAGCCCTTGTCCAGTGGATACGAGACATTACGGCTTAGGTATAATTTCGATATAACGGATCTGACTAGTTTCACGGATGTGGACCTTGCCACAAATGCTTACCGTTTGCTGCGAGACAAGCCAAATCGCCTCGTTAGCCTTCTCCAGAAACGGTCCTCGTCTTTTTTGGCCTATCTGCCAAGGCGCTATGGCTCTAGCACTTGTCTGGATGATGCCATGCATTGTGTTGCTGCAAGGGCGAGCCAAATGCTTGGCTTCCTGATGCCAGAGTCCACGCCCTCTATTCTCTACGGAAAGGCCTTGAATAGCCTACACACTGCCATCCGGGACAGTGCAGAAAGTACAGGAGCAGTTGTCTACTGCACAACACGGCTTCTGGTACTGTACGAGGTGAGCCGCGTCCGATCCAATCAAGGAGTGGTTTTAACAGTACCGTCATTCAGTTGATCGGCCCCCCTGACACAACTCGCCTGGCCTATCATCAAAGGGCTGGCATGAGGCTAGTTGAGCTTAGAGGGCCTGAAAGCTATACATCCAAGTTCGACTGGTCGCTTCTTAAGAGCCAAGGTCCATCCATAGTTCGTTAGACCTGCGCCATATCATTTTTTCCAACCCAGCTAAAAGTCTCACAGATAATAGACGAAATGTACAGAAAAGAATCTTCAATCTTCGAGGCCCCAGAGTGGCAACATTTTTTCCAACATGCCTCCAGTCTCCAATTGGACTTGGATTCCCGCCTCTGGTGGAGATTCTTTGGAACAACAGCCTTCCTGCCGGGCATCCTGAAGGATCTAAGGAACCTTTTCGAAGATGCAACAGATCAATGCGGGTGCTCTATGCAGAGTTCATCTATTCTTGAGCGAGCAAGAAGTATGCATAGGGCTCTGCACAATAACCACGTCCTTTATCAACATGCAGCACCACACCCACTGTCACTGTTCAACCTTCCCATCTCCGCCGAGTCACCCGATCGTATCAGGCTTCGTGGATTCTTTCTATATACTATGATGTATATATCCCGGGTTCTAGCGACTCTTTCTCCGAGTGTGATAGAGCGGGCTACTAGTGAGGTTGAAGCGCAAACTTTCGCAAGTCAGGCGTTGCTCATCGAAGAGGTGACCACCGAGCCAGATCCAGCTATGGCCTGGCATCTACAGCAGAGGAATATCTTATCCCATTCCATCATACAAGAGAAAAAAGAATGGTTCTCCGATAATGAGCAAGGAATGTCTCGGGATAAGCTGAAGGACTTTCTTGGACAACGGTGGCTGAAGTGGGAGAATTCGTGGAGAGCCAGAGTTCTGGCTGAAGAACTAGGAGAAGAAAGGATCTGAGTGACACATTTTGTTATGCTGGTTAGACAGGTGGAGATTACCAAACAAGTAGAGATGAAGGCAGCTGTCTTCAAGGGACACGCTCTAGGTGGAGCTCATTCTCTACTGTGGAATCTTTCCTACACCAAGATAGTCGCTGCAACGACCACCCTCGAACATGTCTCCGAGTGCTTTGAAAATATTCCTCTCTCATGGGATGCGACGAAAGCTCTTACTACAGTACGGGAATATCTTCAGCGGGAAAGGGACCTCGTCGAAGACTGTGTAAAACAACGGTATCGGCCGCGAATGAGCTCAGGGCTTTGATTGAAGACATTCAGAAGACAATACCGGCTTTCCCGGGTAAAAGATCTCTTGGACGGCTAGACCGAATTCATCGGGTGCTCGCTAAGAACCGTTGCCCCAGTAGCTGCCATGTAAAGCGCAAACACAGCGACATCATTAACTCTTCGGATAATACGATACTCGAACGGTCATCAGGCATCGGTCTTCCATTAAAGCAAGCTAGGCTCAGCGATTATTATATAAAAAACCCATCAGAATCAGCCCTCCGCAGAGTGTTCAATCTCCAGCGCTATACTGAGAGCATGGTTGCCCTTCTCATACGTCGTTGACTACCCTTTTCGTCAGTTACATGGGATGAGATGCAGGACATCATGCTAGCCTGTAATCCCACTATTGAGGACCTTATTATGACATCATGATATGAAGCAATGCGTCATATTACTGCAAACTTTAGCCTATATCAGTCGCAGTTGAAGGCTAAGCTACAGAGCGCCGTTTCAAAGGTCTACATCTCATCTGATCTCTGGACATCGCTACATTACCATGGTGTACTTGCAGTATGTGCGCGATGGGTTGACAAGGATTACCAGCCTAGGAGAGCACTTCTGAGTCTACTAGAAATTCGACATAGCCATTCTGGTGAACAGCAGTCTTGACTTATCTTCTCAACACTCGTCCTTTATGGTATCACGAATCAACTCGGCTGTCATACTGGTGATAATGCAACGTCAAACGACACGTGTTTCCAGCATTTGTCAACCAGGCTTAAGCGAGATCATCATGTACGTCATACTCCTGCGTTATTCTCTTATCTAGTCGTCTAATATATAGTAGATCAACTGGGATCCGAAACGGCACCGTATCCGTTGTATCCTTCATATTATCAACCTATCCCTTCAAGCCTTTCTCTTCGCGTCTTCACGTGAAGCACGTCAAGCCGCCCTTAGTGCAGCTAGCGACATCACTGGTGATGAGCTCTGCGAACGGTTCTATCTCGTCCTGCACGATGCGTCTGGTGGTGATACATCAAACCAGCCAGATCAGACGGGAGCTCAGACGAGACGCCCAGGCGGCGTCGCATCCAAAAAGGCTTCCGTTCAAAAGGGAAATCCTCCATCAAGATCAGATAATAGATTAGACAACACCACCAGCAGGAAGGGCTGGTTTATGATCCCTGCCCTGCGCAAACTACACCGGATCGGGGTGTGGCTCTGTAACTCGGCTATCCACAGTGATGCATGGGATGAGCGCATCAAACTCCGACTCGATATTGATAATGATACGCGCTGGAATTCATGGTATAGGATGATCGATAATCTAATGAGGAAAAAGTAGCAAGTAAAGCAGTTCCTGCTTGACTATAACAAGACTCTGGGTGATAATATTCTCACCTCTTCAGATTGGGATTAGAGAAAACACGCATTTCTCCAACCTTCCACATCTATGAGTTTATAGGCTTAAGGCGCGATGACAACGCTCTCGCAAAACTTTATGATTATAGATATACAATCGATTGATATGGGCTGGTTCGTACTTGATAAGTACTATACTATGTGTGAGGAGTCACCTATCTATGCAACTGCCCTCCTCCTCGATCCGCCGAAGCGAGCGCGATACCTTAAGATACACTGGAAGGAGGAATGGGCGGCGACTGCTATCAGGCACGCACGTACAATCTGGGAGGAAGAATACAAGATGGCGCCCGCCCTCGGACCTGCCAAGCCGCCGAGCGAAGCATCTAGGTCGCAGCAGGGACAGCCAAACGAGCTTGATCGGCTTCTGGACGAGATGATGGTCGCTGAGGACATAACCAGGGACGTAGATGACTTCGAAAACTTTATCCGCACCCAGCCGATAAAGATTGAAGGCTCTCCTCTTATCTGGTGGTGTTAGAGGGATCGGATTCAGACACATCCACGTCTCAGTCGCATGGACATCAATATACTTACTACCTGTCCCCCCTAGTTCTGCTGATCCCAGGTCAGCATTTAGTAGAGGGAGACGTACTTTATCATGGGATCGCGAAAGGATGTCATATGCTAATTTAGAGAAGGTTGAATGTATTGGCAACTGGCTGCGTAAAGGACTCTTTATACCATCATTACGTAGTGGTAGAGGGCTTTTATTAGACGGTGAAATAAACGATAGTATTCGGGTTAATTTAGATGATGATCTAGATTAGAATTGAATGAAATACTGCCCTTTAAGCTATGTATCTAGTGTTATATCATCTCTGCTATCCTGCTAAGCTGATATCATATCAGGATAGTGTGTTATCCTAATATCAGGATGATTTATCGTATCAGATATGATACCAGGATAGGCAAGTCTGTCTATGGGCGGCGGGGTATGGGTTTCTTATATCCTCTACCACATCCATCAGCACTACCTTGTACTACCATCAATGTCATCACGAGTCGTAGCGTCAGTTCTTGTCGGTATTACAAGGTTTTACTTGCCTTTAGAGCTACTGGACTGCAAGTCTTCTACCCCAGGAACATTGGTCTGGATCGCACCAGCCGGTTACTCCCCCGGTGTCTATAAATGCAACTGCTAATGTCAAATCATAGGATAACCTTGAGGACGGCATTCCGGCCCTAGAGTCGGAGTTCGGGCTGCTGCCGGGGACCCTGACAAGCCCCGGATAGGCAGGCCTGATCGGGACTGCCTGACCCCCGGGCCCCGGGTCCGTCAGACCGCCGGGACAGGACCCCAACAGCCCATCGGACCCGGGCCCGGGCTCCGGGACTGACCATCGGACCCCTCAATGACCTGATGAACCTCATGTTGCCCNNTTCCACATCTGATCCCCATTACAAGCTGCAATAGCTAATATGATCTATAGGCTAAGCACTATTGTCATGGTTGTTTTGGATGCGTTGGCCACCTGAAAGATGAAACAGAGAAAAGTTATTGTGGCAGATCACGAAAGCCTATTAGCCAGAAGCGCTGGTGAAACTAGTTACCGACGTGTGTCGGATGGGGAGCTGGAGCTTTCGTCAATGACGCCCGCATGGAACCGCGAGATATGAGAGGGCCATAATAGGGCAAAGAGCAACAAGATGGAATAGTGCCGAGCTTCATTATATATTATTTGATGAACTGCGGGATTATCACGATAAATAAATAGCCAGCTTTTACTTAGCATTTAAAGAGATGACCAGTTCAACTGACAATGGTATTTAAGGCACATGATTGCGCAAACGTGATTTCTCATTGTATCTCCTAGAACCAGAACAAACAATATCAAGTTTGAGATGTTTCAA
This sequence comes from Neonectria neomacrospora, assembly GCA_013756995.1. Taxonomy (NCBI): domain Eukaryota; kingdom Fungi; phylum Ascomycota; class Sordariomycetes; order Hypocreales; family Nectriaceae; genus Neonectria; species Neonectria neomacrospora. The sequence continues at coordinate 39,133 of JABSTB010000011.1, forward strand.
GTCTTGAGGCAAGATGCAAAGATAGCACTGGGTTATCTGAAGCCATGTCTATCAAGTTGTACGGAGTCACTCAAGCCCTATTGAGCGGGACGCAGGAGGTATGTTTCTTTTGACATGACATTTCTGTTCCTTGAAGCTTCTAGTCAGGGCGGCAGCCAATGCTTGTGGGACGAACAGGATCCACTTCGGGCACCTAATATGATGATCGCCGACCATCTTGAAATTAGCCCATGCTCTCAAAAGCAGGGGCCCACCTCGGCAACTCGGGCTCCAGTCTTGAAATCGGCGACCATCTTACAGTCATAAAGCAGGGGCGTTTTGTGAGACTATTGTCTGGATTCCGGTCCACCTTCTGGAGCCTCTGAAGTGGCCCTGGCAAAGGGGCAAGTAGCAGGGCTTGTCTGATAGTCTCCAGGTCCATTCAGGGCGCCAAGGCCACGACCCTGACAAAAGTGATGCTTGACGTAGTTCCCAAATGTCGCTTCAGCGCCTTGGTATTGCAATGTGCAAAAGGACCAGCCTTGCAGCACGACGCGCAAGTCAACACCCTAGCTACATGAAGCAAGCTAGTGCTGATAAGGCAAGGGACCATCGCTGATACCTCAACCCTCATCCATAAAACACATATAGACCTGTCAAGAAAATGACCTAGACATCTATCGCACTCTGGTATCATCGAGATCCTGTCCCTCCATCCCATCCAGTCGTCAGCGAAGTTGATCACCAACCGCCATCGACATCGAACAATAGCCGCCATGTCGTCTCAACGATCCGAATACCGGGCCTGGCAGATCTCCCAACCCGGCAACATCAACGATAATCTGCAAATTGTCTCTCTTCCGGGACCTGCTGCTGCTGCTGAGTCCCTTGGGAAGAAAGAGGTCCTCGTCCAAGTCGTCGCCGCCGGCATTAACCCTCACGACTACAAAGTAGTCCAGATGGGCGGCATCTCCCGCTCTATGGTCTCTTACCCAAGGGCGCCCGGCTTGGACTTCAGTGGCCGCGTCGTCGCTGTCGGACGATCTGTGCAGGGAATCGATCCCGGCGACAACGTCTACGGCCGGGTAGACCCGATGAAACCCGGCGCGCTTGCGGAGTACGTCGTCGCTCCGTATGATGGAATCGCTGTTCTGCCGAAGGAAGTCTCATTACAGCAAGCCGGCGCAGCCGCCACCGCGGCCCTAGCCTCCTACCAAGCCATCGCGCCACACGTCAAGACCGGGGATAAGGTCTTCCTCAACGGCGGGTCTGGTGGAGTTCGTACCTTCGCTATCCAGGTCGCCAAGACACTCGGATGTCATGTTACCGTCTCCTGTTCCAGCGCCAAGGTTGCCTTGTGCAAAGAGCTTGGCGCCGATGACATCATCGACTACAAGACCTCCAACGTGATGGCCCAGCTGCGCGCGAAGGGCAAGATCTTTGCTCTCATCGTGGATAACGTTGGCGGGTCGCCGGCAGATCTATTCACCGGATGCAAGGAAATCCTGCTGCCTAAGGGCCACTTCATGTATGTTGGCGGCGCGATGAATGCGGCCACTGCGACCAGCATGCTGTCCGGCTCGATTCTTCCCTCGTTCTTGGGTGGTTCAAAGCACAAATGGGAGACGTTGGTGTTGAAGAACTCCAGTGACAATCTGGCACAGATCGCACAGTGGATGCGTGAAGGCAAGATGAGGACGGTCATCGACTCAGTCTTTGACTTTGAGGAACTCCCTAGCGCGTACACAAAGCTCAAGGACGGTTCCGCCTCAGGCAAAATCGTTATCTCTGTGCAGAAGGAAGCAAAAGATGATGTGGAGAAAGAGTAGCCCCACGGAAGAACTATTGTATCATTTGGCAGGGTATCGGAGACGAGCCCTTCTTCGCTGAAAGGGGGAGTAGTGGTGTCGGTCTCGGTGTTAATAACAGAGCGGGGAGGTTCTTAGTACCTTAAGTGTATTCCTCAGTATAGAAGATAGGTGTCAAAGCCCGACCGTGGCTAACGCAGATCGGACGCTCAGGCCGCAGCGCCTATAGCACTCTTCTACATAGAATCAAGGACTCGGTGGCCCCCACCTATCCTCCCTCGTGTGTGATATCCAAGCCCCCCTGATATAGACGGGTTGATTAGCCACGAAGTATCAAGGTCGGCTTATCATCAATTTCACCTGTAGACCAGACCAATGGCACCTTCTCAAGAGAAGGATCGATGGAGAGAAGCTTTATGTCCCTAGGCTCTCAGAATCGCGTTGTCCAGATTATCCCCATGACGTTCGGGGATGACAATGGATTGCCCGATACCGCTTCTGCCAGTCCTCTGCAGAGCTCCATGCTTGGGATAGTTCTTCATGTTTTCGACCATTGCTCTGCGTCGTGATACAGTCTGGAATGCAATGCCGTTGATCGTGACCTCACCGGCACGGTTGTTGTGAGACTACACTCAGAGGCGGTGATATTCTCCCTTTATCGTTTTAAAACCGGTGCTGCCCAGCCTATCTGATTACCGGAACGCTACCTTCGGGCTTCTCCAAAACAGGTTGTTCACTATCAGGGACTGGGGATAATCGCAGAGCAGACAAGGTTTTCTGACGTACCCCAGGTTCTCAGGTATGGCAGACCAGTCTATTTCTCCCCACATTCTGAGAGAGCCGATATGGCCAGGCCGCCCGATTCAGAAAGTCATCCAGACGCTCTATGATTAATTTCATTTACATGGACCTTCGGTATATTCTAAAGACTGCTATTTGTAAATCTGGACCCGAACCTCACTTTCACCCTGTGCCTTTCTCTTACAGCCCGTTTTCTTTCAATCTTACACATCTCTCGGCAAAGCTTCTCGTCACAATGCCATTGTCTACCTTTTCAAAAACCCCGGGCAGTTAGGAGAACTCTTCCAGCATTTTGGAGTTTCACGCAGCGCCAAAATCCCGTTGTCTAACTCTCTTATTGTGACTTGAGGTCGGCCAAGCTCCCATACGGCTTGGACAGGTTTGGAATTGGAGCTGCTTCTATTAGTGGTCGTTCCGGCCTCAGAAGAGTATGGCATGTCATATATGAAAAAAGATCAACACAAGGTCGATATTGGGCAGCCTTTACGGGTTTCTCCTACCTTCCAGGAAAGTCTCGATGCGTCAATGTGTGTCAAACATTGCTCCCATTGCTCCCATTGTTCATTAGTCATTTATCTGGACTCAAATACGGACAACTTAACAAAGACTAAGCGGTTCCAAGATTGTCCAGTAGGCAAAGGATCAAGGTGTTCATTGACTCAACAGCCATTTTATACCACCAAGCATGTCTCGCCAGTAATGTTGACTCCTCTTTAGGTCAGGCCAATTTGTCCAAAACATGTGACCAAATCCCTCGTACAACTCAAGTCGAGTAGCAACCTTCCATTCTTCTTCCAAGACTCTCTTATATATCAGAGCATGGTCAAGTAGAGGGTCCAGTCCAGCAACCTGGAAAAAGGCTTTTGGAGGCTTGTGTTCTGTGCTCTGCGAACCAGCTTCTCCTGGAGGATACCATTCTTCGGCAAATGGGGAAAACAGGGGCGAGCGTACATCTGCCCTCAGCATTGTATCGATAAAACTACCGGTCGTTTGATCTTCAGGTCCGTTGAGTAATGGTCCCAGTACAGGATCAGACCGGTTAGTCCACATGCTGGAGTAGCTTTCTCGATACTTGGCAGGGACCAGCTCTGGGGGTAGAAGATAAGGCACACAATGCCATTGGCCGGTGATGGGCGGCTGAAGATGCTCTTTTATCGCGAGATGGGCCAGGATAGCGGCAATGTTGGCCCCTGCGGATGACCCGCCGACGATGAAGCCCTGAGTTGGATCTGCACCCAGATGAGAAGCATTGGCAGCCGCCCATTTCAGCGTATCCCAGCAGTCCAGTACTCCGATTGGGAAGGGATGTTCTGGAGCCAACCTGTACTCTGGATTCAAACAGACTGCTCTGAGGTCCCTGGCGAACATCCTGGCGTTTGAATCTTCGTCCGTTGCGTCGCCCATGACCCATCCGCCTTCATGAAACAGTATCATCAGCGGGCCCTTCTTTCCGCCATCGGCGCCGACAGATTGAGATGACGAAGCAGGCCGGTAACTTTTGGTGACAATTTTGTAACCATCTCGAGCCTCTATCACACGGACATCTTCGATCACCTCTGGTATCGGCCCAGGCACTGGAAGCAGATGCCTCACGCCGTCCAAATGCTGCCGCCGGGCTCCCCGGTTTTCTGGGACGAAAGGAAATCCCGGGAAGGGGCGCTGAGAGATGGCGGCTTGTAAGGCCGGGTTTCTCTCGGAGCGGCTTGCGTTATCCATGTTGCCAACGTTGAAGACTAATGATGATATGCAACGGAGAATGTTAATGACGAAGAGCGTGCTTACTTACCCACGACCGATGTTGGGTGTCGTCTCATTCACTGGTCCAATGACGCTCTCAGTTCTAGTAAGCACTCCATAAAGTCTCTAACCGTAAAGGGCATTTCGGCCGGCTCGGCTGGCCAATAATCATGCAGATCGGCAAATGGCGCGAAGGAGGGGGCGCGGGAAACGCATTTGCACGTCGATCTTGGATTTCGTCTCACCGTGCGAGCATCTCCTTCAATCATTCATATTCCTGGAAGAAAAAGGCAATTGAACCCATATCCGGCCACAACACAAGCAAGCTGTTCAAACGTAAACATGGTCGCCCCGGTTCGTACGCAGAAGGACAATGAGGCCATTGCTTACTCCAAAACACTCTCACGTATCCCTTGGTGCGATGACTACGAGAAAATGGTCTCCGGCATGCTCTACAGCTGCATGGCGCCAGAGCTATCAGAGTCCAGGAATCGTGCGCGCCGTCTCGCTCAGAAATTCAACACCTATGTCCCAGAGGAAACCATGACGGCTGCCCAAGTTGCCGAGACGAGGGTCGGTATGATCAGGGAACTATTCGGCAAGGTTGGTGCAGATTTCTACGTCGAGCCAGGCCTACAAGTGGATTATGGATGCAACATCACGATAGGGGACCGGTTCTATGCCAATTTCAAGTAAGTGGGCTTCCCGCCGTCGTTTTGGATTGGACCATCTAACAGCCTCACGCTTCAGCACTATCATCCTTGATTGTGCCCATGTGACCATTGGCGACCGAGTTTTGTTCGCCACCGGGGTCAGTCTGATTACGGCTACGCATGAAACCAGCCTTCAGTCGAGACGAGATAATATCGAGTATGCCGAGCCGATTACCATCGGAGACGACTGCTGGCTCGCAGCCAATGTTACGGTGCTACCCGGTGTCACTATTGGGAAAGGTTGCACAATCGGAGCTGGGGCCGTGGTAACCAAGAGTATTCCTGACTACTCTGTCGCGATGGGCATTCCGGCCAGGGTTGTGAGGACGGTAGAGCCTCTCGATGCTGACAAGAGCTAGAGGAGCTTGGGTATCGTAGTTTTTATCAACTTTAGATTCATATATCAGGAACATCCGCTTTTTGGCCCGGGTAATCGGAGATCTGCTCTTGACGTACTGTATCTAGCTCTGGTGCCACTACTGCGTCAGGTGTTCCTGCGTCCGAGCTAGCCCGGCGCCCAGTGTTCGCCATATCTGTGGTCAAATCTGGAACGGCGAGATCGAAACGAACACCACGGCTTAGCCTCGGTTTTGTAATGCATGCGCATGCTCTGAGGTGCTGCGGTTCTAGGGGGCGTGATGGCGACACCAGGCTTGCTTCTACCACGAAGGAGAAGTTCAGCACCAATGAGCGAATTTAACCTAGAGGACATCGCAGCAGTTGACAAGGTCGAGGATACCCAGCATCAAGCTAAGGATGAGGAAAAGGGCTATTTTGATCAGCTTAAGTAGGACATCTTCCTTCCTGAGTCCGAAGGCTCAAGGTTATTTTAGGGTGTAAAACACTACATACATTTCTTTTCTGCCGATCAGCGGTATCTTAGCTTATTAGGGTCTGTAAGAATCCCGAGCTAAGGTAGAACAACGAGTGCATCAGATGTGCTTCAATGGGGAGCCAAGGATCTTGTCAAACAAAACGGACCCACTACGGAAGTCACGGCTAGATATAATCTGCCGACATGAAGATCGCGTCAACAGACCCATTCACGTTTCATGTGGCATGCAGGTTACGGGCTACAGGGCGCATAGGTAGCCACAGGCCCAAGCCGACCTGCATTGCAGACGTATGAGCATAGTACAGAATACATATTGCGTCGTATGAATGCAACGATGTTATTACGCAGGTAAATGAGCCATGTAAATAGGGGCTGGAGTAGGGGCTGCTCTGGCATCATTTCCCCTTAAGAAACCGTGATAGGGCGAATGAAGTCTAATAGCAGGCCGTGAAACATAGTGGAGTAGTTGCCGATGCAGTCCCAGTGGCCACGTTGCGTATGTCTTGCTTAAAGACCCCCTAAACAACCATGTAGAACCTGTATTTTCGTATTAGAAAGGCCCCTGTCTCCCCGCGCGCCCATGAAACAATGTCATGGATCAATGCCGGATCGGCATTCTTCATTTCCATACCTTACCACACCATAATCACATCGTACATCGGGATTGAGAAATTTGGCATGTTGGAGGCGAGGCATCTTCACCGACTTATGTCACCTTTGTTCTCTCATTAGTGGGGCCCGCATGTAAGTCAAGGATTATCCCTTGGAAAGCTGCGGGATTCGATCCACTAATGCGACATGTTATCAAGAATGGAGGACTTCAACTCTCGCTCGGTATATTGTAGGACACCGAGGAAGCCCGGGTGTCCGGGAAACGCGGCGTTGATCGAAACTTCGCTTGACAAGGGTAAGTATAAAGTAACTCAGTATTTACGATAGTTGTTGTCTATATGAAGTGGGACACTGATTTTAACTTTACTGCACTTCATCTCTTTTTACTTATCAACCATTCAGTGAGAAAGATGGACAAAACTGAGTTGACAGTTATCATTGTGGGCGGTAGTGTATCCGGCCTTTCTCTAGCCAACATGCTAGAGAAGGCTGGAATACGCTTCGTCTTACTGGAAGCCAATGATGACATCGCACCACAAGTCGGCGCAAGCATTGGCCTTCAGCCGAATGGGCTCAGGATTCTTGACCAGCTAGGGTGTGCCGATAGGGTTTTGGAATTGGTCGACATGCCGTTGCAAGATTCATATGTCCGAGAGTCGGATGGATCTACGATCATCCACCATAAGAAGGTTCATGACGCGATGATGGATAGGTACGACTGCGTCAACTACACTGACTGCGTTAAGCTGACAGAATCTTTTACCAGGCATGGCTATCCTACTATCTTTATTGATCGACAGATGCTACTGCAGGCACTCTACGACAATTTGGGATCGAAAGCCCCGGTGTTGGTCGGCCAGCGAGTTGAATCAATCACCAAACTTGACGATTTCGTCGAAGTAGTAACCAACAAGGGTGCAATATTCCGAGGCGATATCCTAGTGGGTGCAGATGGAATCTACAGCACCGTACGGAAGGAGATGTGGCGCATCGGTAATCAGATGTCGCCTGGTTACTTCCCTTTGGATGAGTGGTCAAGTAAAGTCTTTTCTATCTTTGGGATCTACCGACTCAATGATGACACCGTCCGCTAACTCCCATTTCATCCAGAGGTTCCATGCTACTACAAATGCATCTTTGGGATATCCCGCCCCATAGCAACACTGACAAAAGGATCGCATTATGTGCTCAACCATAACTACTCTTACTTGATCATCACTGGCCCTGGTGGGAGGGTATATTGGTTTCTTTTTGCCAAATTGGCTGTCACGCTGTTTGGAAATGACATTCCAAGGTACAGCAAGAGTGATGAAGAAGTACTCGCCGGGGAACATGCTTCAGACCCAATCACGCCCTCTGTCACATTCGGTCAGCTTTACGAGGCTAGAACAAGCTCCGTTCTGACTCCGCTACATGAGTATGTTTTCCAAAAATGGCACTACGAGCGCGTGATCACGATCGGCGACGCGGCTCACAAGGTACGACATGCAACTCTATGATCCAATATGCGTAATTATCTAACATTGACTGCGGTTCAGTTTGAGCCATTGACTGGACACGGGGGAAACGGTGCCATCGAGACAGCCGCAACATTGACAAACCACTTATTTCCAAGGAAAGATTCAGACTTGAGTCGTTCGCATATTCATGAGATCTTCAGTAACACGCAAAACGATCGATTCAAACGTGTGTCATTTCTTGTGGCAGATGCCCATTCCCGGCAGCAGAACGATGCCCTCGAAACACCACTCTTGGCTATCTTGGCGCGGGTTCTCCCACGCTTAATGAGCCAGGAAGCTACTCTACAGCTTTGGTCCAACAAACTTGCCGGTGCTGCCCGCCTTGAGATGTTTTCTGTCCCCAAACGTGGACATTTAATTCCGTTCGATGACGAGCTCCCAGCCAAGCCACTGGGCCCGACCTGGATTCCTACTAGCCTGGCCGCGATATGCCAGTTCGCATTGTACCAGCTTTCCAACAAGATTCTGATGCCTTTGCAGGCACCTTCATCATTCGCCGGTGCTCCACTGAGGCAGCAGTATCTAGGGATTGAGTTCCTAGATAAACTCTTATCGACACTGGTATCCATTTTTGGAGTCCCTCTTGCAGGGCAAAATCGAGCGCAGAAAATGCAATTGATTTCCTTTATGCCAATTATCTTTTCTTCTGTTGTCGACTGGACTGTTGAGAGCTACCGAGCAGGAAGCGATGGGCTGCTCATTTCTTAGTAAGTCTCAATGAAACGTCGCATTTACTTCATCTCACTCCGGCACAACTCGAAGACGAACTAAACCATTACTAGTCCGTCCCTATTTGGGATCGTATACCAAGTCCTGGGGATTGGTCGAATTGCACCACTCTACAACCTGGCAACTATATTCGCACATGTCACACATCACTCCTTCGGAACTGCTGCCGGTCAGGCTGTGGCCGAGGAGGTTGCCGATGCCCTGATTCCTAGCTTGGCTCTTGGGTACATACTCCCAACCGTATCCATGCTTGGGCCATTTCAGAACAAGGATGTTTGGCAGGGATTTGTCGCTTTATGGCAACCTTTTCCCGCCATTGTCGGTCTCCTCACTAGCGGGTTGTCAAGGCTCTCCCAACGCAGACTTGCAGGAGAAGATGTGCCAACAAAGCAAACAAAGAAAAGGGAGCAACCGCGAAAGGGCGTCACCCCGACAAGTTTGAGACTAATCTACACGGTTGGTACAACCGCAACGACCCTAGTTCACTTTTGGTCCATGTATCGCATTTGGAAAAGCCCTGAGCTGTCGTTTTCTCAAGTATTCGGGGGACTTGACGGGCTACTCTATGCGAGTCCCACTTCTGACTCTCAAGGCGACATTCTTCTGTTTTTCCAAAGAGACATGTTCTTGAATGTCACGTCCGTTCTTGTTCAAAGCATTTATCGCATTTTCCATCTGCGGACTTTAGGATACATTACTACTACAGAGGCAGGGATTGCTTCTGTAACCACGATTATGGCTCAAGGAATTATCGGCCCAGCTGCAGCTCATATTGGCCTTTGCGGATGGAGGGAAGAAGTCTTTTCACGGGTGCACCGACAGATTTGTAACTAAGCTTGCAAGGGAGGAGATCCGGCAGTACGTGGAAGATGAAGACTTAAATTGTCAAAAAAAGAAGCGGGAGTTCAAATACAAGGGCGTAACACTCTTAGAGTCAGTAGCTATCCTTGCTCAAGTCTACAGTGAAGAGTACAGGATCCTGCTCACTTATTAAACCCGTGCGTTTGGGGTACAAGCAAGATACACTAGTTGAAGAAGACAACTTCATCTTTTCACTGGGCTTGTTTCTACAAATACCGTCAATTGTGTGGTGCCTTGAAAAACTTCTCTAGGCCAGGTTGGCGAGATCGTTATTCTCTCCACTGGGAGCAGCGACGTCAATATCGTTGCCCGTGAAAGGAGGGCAGAGTTCTCAGACGCGAATGATCGCCGGTTTACAATGTGCAACGTACAGAATCATGGTGGCATACACAACAATCAGCTCAATCGCTACAACCCCTGTTTTCCCACTCAGTCCTGCTCGAGGTCTCTGCTTGCTCTCTTCTCAAGATTGAAGGCAACATTATAGATCAATCCTGTGTGTTGCTGAAAAATGACATGCTTCCCCAGCTTCAAACGTGTGCGCATCATACTACGCTTCTCTATGCAAACCCGTCAGACTTAGGTTACGGAGTAAGATCATCTATGAGTCGTTCATCTAGAAACTGCGTCCGTAGGTGTTAATCCCACTCTCCACAAGGATCCATTACGCTATTGGTGCTGGCTAGGTTGCCCGCTAACACCCTACTAAGATTGCGGGGATAGCTTCGCCAAGCTCGAGTCCCGAAGGTGGATATGTGGACTGTTAATTAACTATATCGTGCAGACGGGGACATCGGGCCTTGCTAGCGTGCGTATCTATGATCTCACGAGCACCACCGGGCCCGAAACCCAACACGGGACGCTACAAACTCCGAAACTCCTTGCCCATATACCTAAAAACCCCGAGGTCCTCCACTGGCGAATCCTTACCAGGCCTATTTTTGGCGAAGGGTCCTAAGCCGATTGATGGCTTTGTCACCCCTCATTAATCGCCAAACTGGATCACAGGCTTCTGTCTATTTCAACTTGACCTTGCATATTCTCTCGATTTACGAGGGTAAAGTCGACCATGCAAGCGACGGGACAACGGCATCGCACAGACGGTACGTCTGCCAGAGATGATATCTCAGCTATTCACGATGAAAATCCGAATCGTCTTCTCGCGTTTCGCGTACATCAGCCGACGGCAGATAGTGGCTTCTGACATCTTGCGCACTGTTGATCACCACATATCGGGTTCACTTCCTATTTGGCACACCGCCTGGTGACCCTGTGGTCAAAACCCGAATGCTGAGTTCACGTTCCGGATGGTTTCATGTCGGCGGTGGATTAACGGCAATGGCAACTGGGTCATTCTGATTTCTCGAAGGCTTTCGTCGCAAGAAACCTCAGGCACACCATATCATTGGTCGTGTTTACGCCGTTGCGATCATCTCGAGCGCCATCAGCGGCTTCTTGGTCTCTTTTCGCTGCCTGGCCTACTTGGGGGGAAGCTGTCTACATTCCAAGTCGACACAAGATCTAAGAGGGATTGCGTTGCGTTTCCGTCACTCAGCTACACCAAGGGCGACTGGAGGGTTTGCATCATTAGAACCATTCTCGACCAACTCCTTGATCAACCGAACGTGGATCATAAGAACTTGGGCTCGAATGCTGCAGAATTAAGGCCCTCGATTTAACGACAGCAAAGAACTGAGCTCCGCCTTGACTGTGCAATCACTTGAATGATCCTTATCAACCTAAGGGGAGTTATTATAGTGCCTGCGTTGTGATATTAATACGGTAGTATTTTAGAGTGGTATTTTAGAGTGGTGTTAGTCTGTCTCTACCTCGGCTCAATCTGCATGCACTCAGCCCCCTCAGCCCCCTCCGTTTCTTCTGCATGCACTTCCTTCACAGCCCCCTCCATATGTTGTTAGTTCCTTCGCCTCTGCGATGCTCCATGTTGGTTCGCTTGTGTACTTTAGTGACCATATATACCTCACAGCCTCCTGGCCATTGTCCCCTTCAATTCCCTGGAACAAAGAAGTCAACCTATGATTTGACTGGAACAAATTACAAAATGAAGTTTCGAGATATCCGCTTCAAGCTTGCTGCTCATCTGAGGCCAGGCATGTCACCTCAAAATGTCTATCCATAACCTTGCTGACCATAATAGGCTCTCAGTACCCCGACCCGGCTGCTATCGCTTTGAAAGCTCAACCACAAAGCGACTCCATGCTCATGCAGCTCCCCTTGGAGATTCGACAGGCCATCTTTCAGGAGCTGTGGCTAGACGCAGGTGTTTCTCAACACATAATGCTTCAAGGCGGCCGTTACGTGCGGGCCAGATGTGTGACAGACCATGCGGCATCCGATGACCTCATGGACGAATGTGACAAGTTTGATATGAGCCGTTTTAACGATTCACTGATATGTCAGCGCCTCCTTTCACCCTGGGGAAACCACTGGAAGTGTGAAGAGCACTACAAGTCCACAAAACAGACTCAACTAGGTCCATTTCTCGTGATTATATTGGCATGTTCACAACTGTACGTTTCACCCCAACTATAGTCAAACTATTGCTAGAACTTGCTTTTAGGTATATTGAAGGTCGCACATCCATCTATCACACTTTTACTTTTGTTATACATGATCTTCAGACCCTGGATAGGCTTACTAGTTCTCACCCTTCGCCGCCACTTGGAAATATTAAGCACCTTCAGCTTGCCATTCGTCTTCCTATCCGCCGAGAGGAAAGAGAGAAAATGAGCCCCTCAGCTCACACCATCATGTCTCGTTGGAGAAAATGCTGTTCGGCTCTAGATCAGGTGGAAAACCTGGTCTCGGTAGACGTTTGGCTAGACACAAGCGAGCCCCTGTGGCGAGGCGCTCTAAGCTATGTGCTAGAGGGTAATGCAAACCCGTTTCAATTTGGCGAGAGGCTAGCGGGCATCTTGACGGTTGACATACCTGTCAATCCAGACAGGCCTGAAGCGTGGAAGGACGTGGCCAATATTCAGCCGCGGTTCGCTATTCGCGCACGCGGCTGGCCGGCTTACAGAGCCGAGCACGAAATGGAGCCAAACCTCATTATTCGTTCATGGGATAGTGCGGAACCTGGCGTTCCTGGACCTCCAGCGCGGCCCGTTATACGCTTTGCCAACCGTTCTCGCTTCCTGTCAACAGGATGAAAAGATGCACCGCACCTTGAGTATCTTCATGGTAGACTTGGGTTCTCGTTCAATCATCCATCACTCTGATGACGAGATGTAGACAAATAGTAAATGAGATACATAAAAAGAGCCTCGCCGAGTTAATCATCCTGTTTCTCAGCCTTGAACTCATATACTAAACAGCCAGCCTGGTTGCTACCGCCCACCCCGCCGTTGATACACCTCTTATAGTTGTCAATAAGAATCTCTTGACACTTGGTGTGTCCTGGATTATCCTCGTCCAGAGGGTTTGCAGGATACATCTCGGTTTGATCTGTCTCGAGCTCGCACCCGTCCTTCCAATATATGTTGAACTGATACGGCACATCGTTAATAACATTGTAAACATTCCTGAAGGTGTCCTCTTTCCCGGCCTTAACCGTTTTAATCGCCGTGCCGGTACAAGCCCAACCAGCATACTGCCGCACCCAGCTCTCCTCGATGTCGCCATGGTCACCAAAATCGTTAGCTCCGTAGCACCTGTCGTCTTGCATCCTGAGGGCCGTTCTTGGCTTCTCCTCAGGGGTTTCCTCTTCGTCATCAGGGTCGTTCATAGCGTATCTTGCTGTGCCACAGTCGAGCTCCAGTTTGCCTGTCTTGCATTTAGTGTGCGAGCCATAGGTGCCTGTTAACAAGTTAGTGACGACCTCATCTACGTCAATATAATGTTCGTTGACGTACATTGTGCGAATTTTCCAAACACATCAACACAACTGTAGGACGAGCAATCGTTCTCTGTGGTTGTCTCCAGTGCAAAGTCGAACGTCCAGCCCTCGTATGAGTCGAGGCCCAAGTCAGACGTTTTCTTCGTTTCGTCGATGGCCCCGGACAGGTTCGATTTGTTCTCGCAAAAGCTGTCCAGCAGTCTGTATTACGTTAGAAAAAAACCAACATGGACTTGGGTTTGGAAGACATACTGTGACCAAACGTCAGATTCCACGTTGGCTAGGTTTCTATCCGCGCTCCTAGTCGAGGTGCACGAAGGTTGTGGGATGCTCTTTGTAGTATCGGGGTCACTACCAAAAACGAATTTCTGGATCTCATCCTCAACGCTAGCCCACTCGTTACCGAAGTAGAGACTATCTCCAACACTGCGACCGGAAATGACGCACACGCAACCCTTCCACTTGGATGTGCACTTGCCATTTTCTCCCTTGCAGCGGGTTCCTGCACAAGCAAGTCTTTTCTTGGGGCAAGAATCTTCCTTGCCCTTGTAGAAGGGCATGGGTGGTTGAGGGTCTGCCCTAAGCTTCCACAGATCTTCCAGGATGGTGGCGGTACTGATGAAGAAGGCCAGCGAGCCCAGGACGCCCAAGAATCCAGAACCTAGACTTGCTAGGAGATCAACATCTTTCACGAGTTCGGCTTCGACCTCGATGGCTTCGATAATCTCGACAACAATGTCTTGTTCCGCAAAAGGCACCATCTGCTCGCTTTCGGCCAAAGCGACCACGTCGTTCCCCGTGGCGTGCGCAACCTGCTCGTTCAGCAATACCATCTGGCGGCTGGCTTCTGGTCGCTGACTGAGGCGCTGAGCGATCCTAGTCATGCGCTGCCGGAGACAGTTGATGTCCACAGCCCGTGTCTCAACATGTTGATGTCTTCTGGGATCCCAGTCTCGGCGCACCTTGAGAGGACAACTTGGCACGCTGGATACAATATCCACCAGCTGATCTTTGAAGAACTGGCTAAGTGTAATCTCGAGCTTCCCTTCGTCGTTGATTATCACCCGGAAACCCTGGGGAATAGTTGTTTCCTGGGGGTTTCCGTCTTGATCTGTAGTGGTGATTGTCGCAGTACCGAAATCGCTACTAGTACCAATCCACTGAGTCATGTTAGGTGAAATGTCACCGAGGGTCTGGTAGGCATTCTTGCTGCGCTGGCTCACCTTTGTGCTTGTTAACTGATCTGTCACTAGCTCAGTAAGGTATTCTGAATCAACGCCGATTGTTGCGTAACTTTAAGGAACATGAGCTTAGAAATTAATTGTTACACCAAGATAACATACAAGCTTTCCGGTGGAGGGATATCGACTGGGTTGATGCCGATTTGACCAGTTGTCGTGGGGACTATGGCCATGATACCGAGGCCATCATCGAGGGCTGTTACAGTGGGAGTACCATCTTGGCCGAAACAAAAGGAAATGAACGAGAGAACAAAGACAAAAGAAGCTTGCAGAAGCATGTTGAGTTGTGGAAGTGATCCAATGGCATTCCTTTGAACTCAACGATATGGCTCGAACATTGTCGTTGAACAGGAATGTGTGAGCTTTTGTAATCGATCATTGCTCAGTCGTATGCATCTTCACAGTCCTATTTCTCTCCAGAAGTCTCCTGGTCTTTGAAATGAAGGATTTCGCACTGTCCTACGCGCCTTGCTGCACAGCCTCGTTCACCGGTGGTGGAATCGATGTGATCTGTTTCACATATCTCAATTATATTGAATGTTAACCAACATTGTGGACCGAAACGAGAATAACTCAAGGCAAAGTAGAAATTTGGTCATGTGGGCTCCCGCAAGGATGCGGAAAAGGCAATAGCTCTGCATGCAACACGAAGGCGGAGGATGCAGCTTCCTGTCGAAGGGCAATATGAGACGAGAAGAAAACGTAAATCTAAATTTAAGCTTGTTTTACTGCCGAGCACCCAAAAATAGACTGTTAGCTATTTGGTGCCTAACATGTGATGCATGTGAAGACTGAGCTGAAACCGCCAACCAACAAGAATTTGGGGGCCGGCTGCTCCTTGTCCTAGCATCTGGCTCCTTTACTGAGGTTACCCACCATATTCCAGTGCTGTTGGTCTCTGTTCGTCGCATTGCAGTAGAAGGATCATGCATAGCGTGAATATCTGCTTAATGAGGGAATACTTGTCTTTGAGTAATACAAGTATGTTGAAATGCGGTGTTTTCTTCATACGATAGCAAACTTGCCAGTTTAATAGCAGAGCTTGTTTCATTGCTAGTATTATGAAGATTAAGAAAAAACTACTCTTAGACTATCAAATCACCATGCCACTCTGGCAATCTCGCCCGCTCATCTTTTCAACACGAGAGATATCCGATATGCCACATTGCCGTATATTCTCGGTGCAGGTGCCCCGTTGTCTGTTGCCTAAGAGGATTGAGGTGGATCGGCGACTTACTGGCATGCAACGCATGTTCGACGTCTAGCATGTAACATCATTAGGGCCAACGTCTGGCAATACAGAAAAGAGCGGCCAACAGCCGCTCGTATTTTCAACCCCGTAGGATTTACCACCAATTGCAAGATGTCTTCACTTCGCGAAGGATCATACAGCTGGCTCCTCAACTATTCCGGGAACCTTCATACCGTGCTTGCATGCACTGTGGCCCGGAATTGTGGGCAAAGCTCCAACCCATCCTCTTTCAGTTTCATTTGTCAAATCTCGGCTGCGTAGCTAATGCGAGGTGCTTCAGCACAAGAAATTGCTTGAAGTTCATTGTACCCGCGGCCTATTTAATCAACGCATGTCGCCGTTGTGTAAGCACAGCTAGAATTGTCAAGCAGGGACCCCAATTCAAGACTTATTTCACATCAATCCAGAGAAATAATGCTTAAGATATACCTCTTTCTTACCCTCGCGCAGGTCGCACTTGGAGCGAATCGCTACATCATCGACACCAAAAGCTGCCGTGAGTCCATCGGCTGTCCTCACCCTAATTTTACAGCTTTCTGACATAAAATTCGAGGGTGATGTGTTTGCAAAGGTTCAGTATTATATGGAAGTCGCCGTAGCCAGGGCAGGGTTGGCCGCCGATCTATTGCGACCGTACGTCCAAGATCGCACCAACAAACCCGACGACCGCATCATGAAGCAGATGACCCGACTGTTTGGAAATGATGACGTTAGCACGGCATATAACATATTCGGTGGGTAATTTCTGAATACAACCGTAGCTGGGTAGCTGACCGTCATGTGAAAGCACACTATGATGCGATCCAAAGATACGTCCGGGTTGACATGGACAACCGCTCAGAAGAATGGAAGCGAATCAGAGACAAAAGTGACGTGGTAAGAATCCACATCATATTTGATAATTTCTTTTTTGTGTACCTGCTTACCTGTTATCAGGAAATCCACTGCAACGCAGGTTATATCACCAAGGACGCAGAAAGTCTAGAGCCTAACATAAAGTGGATTGACGAGATCCAGAAGTTACCAGTACTAGATGACGATGCTCTATTAGAGCTCAAAGATGAAGAAACCACGACGCAAGTAGTCACATCACCCGCCAGGGCCTGGAAGGAGGGTGAGACGTGGCCCGAAAACATCCCCGAGCTCATCACATTCAACCCCAAGTATCTTGAAACGGCTGTGGAGAAGAATGCGATCTTCAACAGCGACCTTGTCAATAAGGCCGTACATCCTTCTCTGATAAGGAACATACGAATTAAGTTCCAACGCTTTACGGACGTCACAAACGTCGACGCTTTGGTGACACCGGAATTCGTCCTTGTTCACGAGCTTTGCATCAAATCCAAGACACGTCCCATGGAACGATGGCTAACCAAACGGTCGGCGCAGCTTACGCATACAGCCGTTGGCGGCCACTCGATTGACTCGGACGGAGATGGAAGTTATGGCTGGTTAAATTGTGTTAGGTTGAAGGACATAAACAACGCTGGTATGTCAACCCAAAGCTACGAAATAGGCAGTATTTTACTGATCCTACTGTACAGAGAGCCTCGCATTTTTTGCACTGACTGTTGACTTGATTCAAAACTATAAATACGATGTGGATGATAAGGGTAAACTGAAAACGTTTACATAGCTTGCTGATATGTGGTCCTAGTAGGATGGTTTCTTTTTGTTTAAACTGGTTTATATAATTATATTAAATACAATGCTTCAGTATTCATTTTATGGATATTATGACTATGATCGATGTTATATAATTAGACTTCTAACACAGTAGACTTTAACAGCCGTTAGTAGTTGCTATGTTCCGATTAACCGCAGAAAAATGCACTAAGCAACTAATTCATTAATTTGTGCGTTTAAATCTTCACTAAAAGGAGAGACAACATCGTATCCCCCGTCTGTTTCACCGCCGGCCACAGGCCCACTGCACTCCTTGGACCACAGCCAAGCATGTTCATCATCTCGCCGCAAACCAGGCTACCGTCGATATTCTAGTCAAGCTCGGCCCCCGTTCACATTTGGCCGGTACCATAAGCAGATCCTGGGCTTTCCCCATCTGAGGAGGAGTCGTATCGTATACAAGTAAGTACTACTCAACGAAGAAGATGTCTGCGCCATTGCTCTCGAGGCGGCCTCGAACATTGCTTCAGTCGTTACGCTCACTCTGACTTCCTGGGATACCCGATCAAATACTTGAATCCCATGCAGCTACGCTGGCGTAACTTGGTTCGTCTCCGCAAGTAGCTCTGGCTCAAAGGCCATATGGTGCACGGCTCGTACGTCCACCCGGTCACCGACAACATATGCATGGCCTGCACGGCGGTACATCATCTGCGTCATATTCCTGAGTATACGGCATCCCAGAGCAGGTTCGTGGGGTACCGATCTAACCCTTCTGCAATATTTGGTATCGCTGATGATGGGACTGAACATGCTCACAGCTTGGTCACTGACGTCTGTGACGCCCTCTTGTCGTTCCATCGAGCCAAATTCGTACAACCTAGCCTTAGATAACATTGTGGGCACGGTAACATTCTCCAGCGCCCTCTCGGCTGAGTCTGTATGAAATCGTCGATACTATTGAATCGGCGTTGGAAGTGCCTTTCTGGAATTTGGCCGGAGACCAAGTGCCTAACAAGGGCTCACCAAGAGCCGTTATGGTCGTCCCGGACACTAACTCCCTGGTGGCGTTCGAGTTCGAGAACCCCTATCTCATCCACTCGGCCGCCATCGACGGCCTCGTGCAGATCGCCTTCCCCGCGCCTTTGCACGCTCAGACTTCCATATGTTAGATAAGTTCCTACTGTAAGGGGCTCAAGCGGTAGTGGCAGCGGCCTAACAGATTTATCAAAATCACTAACTCTAAAGATAGAAACTATTCTGCCGGCATGGACCAACGCTTTTCAGTAAGGCTCCGAGTCATTAGAGGATGCGGAGGACATGTTTGAAATGCCCCTCGAGCCATTCCAAAAAGCCGGAGCACTCAGCCCGTTGTGAGCGTGTCACCTCTTTCTAAATGTCCCTTAGCGTGGGCCGTGCCGAGTTCAGCTCCTGCAGCTAAATGAAACTTCAACTCTAGACTCTTGATCTAGGGCATGGCGCAAGTGATCGAACCAATAGCATGTGAGAACTGACATATCCCAAGTTCTCGAATAGTTGCTGCCGGAAGTCAGCAGTTGGGGGAAATGAGGAGATGGTCGATTAAAAACAGGTAACAAACAAGCAATCATGCGTGGTGGCGTATTGGGGGAGCTTGCCATCACGACAAAGATTTCTTCGGTTTCCCTTAATTAAGCCTTGTTTCATCTTGGCGACATAAAAGACGTTACCCCTCTGGGTTTTCATATCGATGGGCCAATCAGGTATCTTCCTCGCCGCCTTTTCATCTCCTCCGCTTCCCCTCATTTACTCATCGTGACGGGGGCACGACGCGGGGATAGCACTAACACTTAGACCTAAACTCTGAACTTGCAATCTCAATCAATGATCCAAACGCCACCCCTCGAGTCACTTGATTCGCCTCTTCATTCTCCTTTTTGTTTTGCTCTGTCCGTTGCCCTTGAATGTGTAAGGCCGCCCGAAACACTAGATCACCGTTGAGTCTAGCCATAATTAAGCCTCTTCAGCCATGGCGTCTACATCGAAAATCCGGTTCAACATCCAACACACCATCCAGGAGTAGAACAAATCAACGCCCTCAATTGCCGAAAAACGCTTGCCGGAACACGCATCTCGTCAATATTAAATCATTCAGCCTAGTTGCCAGCGCCATTAGCACCCATTGCTGCACACCATTCTCAAGCGGCTGAGATGTGATCCGACGCTGGGACCTCTTTGGTTAATGCTGGCAGCCATCGGTCCCAGATTGCCAACTCAGGTATCAGCAGCAGACCTTGGGCTGAGAATCTGGACTTAGCGTTGAAAACCTGGGCCTTGTACCCTCCATGCAGGGCTGACGTGCTGTGGGCCGGCTTGAGAGAAGATGGTGGACATGATTGCTATATTAATCCCCCTCCTCCTTCGTAAGTTTCAAGCCCATAAGCACTGAGTCTACATGACTTGAACACATCCTAGCACCGTCATTACTCTTTTAACTCCACACCATGAAGTTTATCTCGGCACTTGCGGGACTTGTCTTTTTCGGCACTGTTGCCGCTTCTCCTTTCTCAAGCCCTGACGATACCGGGTTGGTAGGTATGTATGCTCCCTGATCTTCCAAACGGGACAGCTGCTGACTTCCATAGCTCGAGCCAAAAAGTGTCAGTGGAAGGACAAGCAATGCTGTGCGCACGACAAGGACGATTACAAGGGTGACGACTACGGATATGGCGATGACAACTATGACCACCGCCACACCATTTACGTCAGGTCACACAAGAGCATCCAGCGCGCCATCGACAAGGCTAGTCCCGGTGATTGCATCGTTGTTGAAGCCGGAATATACGCCGAGCAGCTCACCATCCACAAAGACGGTATCGATCTCATCGGGAAAGGCGCCGTCCTTGTCCCTCCAAAGAAGGCGGTCAAGAACCAGTGCTCAGGTCTGAGTGGTTCTAAAACAGAGGCAGGTATCTGCGTGACAGGAAAAGGAGTCAAGCTGGCTCCTTTCGTCGTGGAGCACCGAAAGGTTCTCTCAGTGGATAAGCCCGTCAAGGATGTTTCGGTGACCGGCTTCGAGGTTCGGAAGTTCTCCGGTATCAACATTGCTATTCTCGGTGCCAAGAATGCTCGCATCACCAAGAACAAGCTCACCGATGGTGGCAAGTATGGATCTCTCACCGCTGGCTCGTACAAGACGTTGATCTCCGACAACGAGGTCTCATCAACGGCATTGAACGGTCCTAATATCGCTGTCTGCATGGACAACTTCTCCGACGTCTTAGTCACCGAGAACCGAGTTTCCAACTACGGTGTTGGTCTCTGTGTCCAGACTAATGGCGCCGAAGTTCAATACAACAAAGTGGAGAATTGCTGCGTCGCCATCTATGTCGACCCCGGGGTCAATGGCGCCAAGATCCGCCACAACCAAGTTGGCCCGTCGAATCCTCTATGCCCTGGATCCTCGGGAATCATCCTGGATGGCACGATTGGCACCAAAGTCTCGGACAACCTCATCGAGGGACAGAAGAATAAGGGCGTCGGTGTTCTTGTCTTTGATGATGACTGCCCCCAAACCGGGCCCAACGTTGCTCTCTCGTGCCTTTTCCTCAAGCGAAAGGCAGTCGCTTCAGACAACGTCATCATTCGAAATACTTTCCGCAACAACGACTTCGATGTCTTTGTCAACACCACAGGCAAGGGCAACGTGGTCAAGTGCAACACCTGCAAGACTTCGTTTCCGGCAAACCTCTGTGGCAAATAGCCCAAGCAGCTCAATAGAGCTATACCGATATCGTCGAAGCGTTAAGGCTAGAGGGTTAACGAGGCTTTTAAAGATTGAAGTAACTAATTTGGAGGTCTTGAATCTTCTTTTAGCAACCCGCCAAGTCCCACGAACTTTTCTGAGGTCGGCTTGTATTTAATATTTATTCGCCGTAATTGTGAAGCTTTGAGAGAATGACGCTATTTCCAGTGCTCTCTTTAATCAGTGCTATGCAAAGTAGGACATCGCAGGCTCATTGCTTTGTTTTGGGATCTTGTCCACGCCCTGGCTCGCTATTACTATGTTGTAGACAATAGGTAGGGAGGCTGCACTAGAGAAGCTTATCTCTTTGGAAATCAGCTCGACAATACAAGAGAAAGTAGTTACATTGTGTCCGCGCTATAACACGCCGGACGGCCTTTATAGACGGCCACTATCGAGAATAACATCAAAGTCATGTGATTAAAAACATAGTAGTTCTGCAGCAATACCCCTACCAGTTTTCCATCAGTTCAATAATGCAGACATACGGGGTTTAAACGATTCAGTTAAGAATGTTGTCAACATACAATTCAAGCGGGTAGGTTGCAGAACGGCGAGCCTGGAATAGTAGTATTATCGCAAATCAGCCCTGCGCCGCTGGGGCAGCATTCACTACCGCACGAACTGCTGCTGCATCAGCTCAATTTCCTATACAGAGCATCTGCCGGACGATTTATAGTCTATTCGACTGCAGGAAAGGAGGCCATGGGATGGTGAATAGACAGATCACTTACAACTCATCTCCAGAGCAACTGGTTATCGTGGTGTGTAAAGAACTAGTAGGTATAACACCTGTACAGATTCCAGATGCCTGGCCTTCACGGCCTTGTGTCGGTTGACAGACAACTAAGGGGTGAGACGGCTGTTAGTTCCAGCAACGTGATAGGGAGCATGCAGTATACTTACGCTCTCCAATGAGGTCCTGAAGGAGGTCGCAGCATATTCCGTAGCAGGAGCTGGGCAACGCAGGGTCAGTTGAGACGCGCTTTGGGAAGGAAGGAGAGATCAGCGCACACTGAGCATCCTGGGATGGGATCGGTGTCGCATGGCGGAGCGTCGCTATATATCTTCAGCCTCCTTTATCATACATGATTTTACGGTGGCGGGACGGAGGATGGTAGGCGACACATACACTGGGCAGCACCCAAGTACCCCTTTTCTAATGGCGCAGTAATCCCCAAGAGGGCAGCAGCCACCGTCGTAACACTGTTGCTTAGCAAATCACGGCAACGATTGCCTAAGGAGACATACTTGAACGCTGGTGGGACCTGTTGCCATTGTAAGCAAATGAATACTATACCCACCAGAGATGTCAAGGGCTACGGAGGTAGAAACTCACAGGTAAATGTAAAACAATTCGAACCCGAATCGCAGGTGAAGGTGGCTTGGGGGCCGCGACGCATCAGATTCCTCGCATCTGTTTTAGTCGGCGCGAAGTCGTTGGACGTGAGCGTGGGAGGGAAGGCGTCCAGTTTGTCGGAATCCGCCAGTGCGAGAGGACGCTGTAGCTCTCGTGGAAAGAAGCCTTGCTCGCTGTATTCTTGCCAGGGGAGGCCATGGTACGCCTCCTGGTTGAAGCGTTGGTCGTTTTGCTCACGCGCCCACTCCTCGGGCGTTTGATCGCGAGGCGCAGAATGCGCTACCGCCGCAAGTGTTAGAATGAATGGAAGATAACTCTGCAGCATCTTGACCATCCGACTGTGGTAGAATGAAACAATCAAAGGTGGTTTTGAAGGTCACGATGTTTGAACAACGGAGGGCACTCGTGCGCAGGCGCAGTGTTTTCCCGGCCTCGTCCTCGCAAGCTCTAGGTGGAATTCAATGCTCGGGTGGAACCAAACACGGCGCCGCCTCTTCACAAGGGTAGGCTCAACGTGACTGACGATGAAATGGCATTTTCCGTGGGCTAAGCGCAAGCTTTGTGTAGTGCGGTGGCATCTCGCCCATCGTTAGCGTTCTCCGACCTTACCGATCTTCCGGATACCAAATGAAATGCCGTCTCGTGTTTCCCTCCCCGCCTCTCCATCCTCTCAGCGGGACATCGTATCCGAAGTGATGGCTACCCAGTCTCTCACGTCATCGTG
Source organism: Neonectria neomacrospora (assembly GCA_013756995.1). Taxonomy (NCBI): domain Eukaryota; kingdom Fungi; phylum Ascomycota; class Sordariomycetes; order Hypocreales; family Nectriaceae; genus Neonectria; species Neonectria neomacrospora. The sequence continues at coordinate 62,574 of JABSTB010000011.1, forward strand.
GAACCTAAACCTGCAACTCATCAGCACTTATCTCCCAGCCGCACGCCAGACTTACCCTCTAAACACCCTCCTCACCAGCGCCTCCCTGCCGTACTCACGCTCCAGCAGCGCCGTCGCATTGCACGGCACGAGCACCTCCACACCCTCAAAGGAAGCCAGACTCAGCGGCAGCACATCCTTCTTCCTATACCGGTGCCCATCCTTAGCCCCCAGCCACTCTCCTCCTCCCTTATCATCATCGTCCTCCTCCCCCTCCTCCACAGCCGTGACATCCACATACAGCCCCGTCGCCAGATCAATCCATCTTGCATCAATCCGATTCGCCGGATCCACCACCCCATTTCTCTCCCACATAAACGCATTAACATCCAGCAGATACCTTTCCCCTCTGCCATACTCGTAGTCGTATGTCGAGCCGTTGCAGCAGCTCGCCAGCCGTTCCAGCCCCTGAAAGTGCACATGAACGTCTAGGTCCCATTCCCATGGGAAGACTCGCGCGCTCCAGTGCCAGGCGAGCAGCGAACCGTGGGCAAGCCACGTGGTAACTCCCACATCGTTCATGGTGCCGATGAACGAGCGGAGGAGCCTGGTAAGGGCGGCCTGCCGCTCCAGTGCCGTGGGTCGGACGGAGCCGGCGAAGCGCGCGTCGAGGTGGGTGGACAAGGGGGAGAGGGGGAAGTAGCGTGGATGTGAGGCGGGAAGAGGTCCGTCCATTGTATGAACGATGGGGTCCAGCTTCTGGTGTTCGAAGCTGTGATGCGCAGGTAGGACAGGTAGATACACGCAAGTAGCTAGCAGGAGCAATGCTGCGCAGAGGCATATAGAAAGGATTCGTTTGCGAGGCATGGTCTGGAGCAGCATGGTGCGAGTTGCGACGGGGTTTTAGCAGCTACAATGTGCCAGTTCGACAAATCTCACATCTAGGCCCTCACAGTTTAAATACAGTTACAGTCACTGGCGAACCCAGCGAACCCTGAATTGTGACACAAACTTGCTAGCGACTGTAGCTAGCTACAACTATACAACCATTATTTTCAGCCTTTACAGTTACTTTTGATCCCAAGCTCGGACGTCGCCACACCTAACCGTAGCTCAAGCGTCCTGCTGGCTGCCTTGAGCTCCTCTCTACGGGCGGCCGCAAATGAAATCCCAGATAGTCTCGCGGTAACTCCTGCTCTGCCTCCGCCTCGTTCTCGATATTTTTATACCCCCTTCGTGCGCGTCGCAGGACATAGAAATCTAACAAAACAGCTGATATAGCAGCGATCCTATTATCTTATCAGGGATAATGCATTGAGAGGAGGCGGGAGAGCTAATGCAGCAAACTTACAGCCCGACAGCCGCAAAAACAAACAGCACCTTGTAGAGCCTGCAAATTAAATGCCCGCTGCACCGCACCAGGACTTTCAACCTCACGTCGTAGAACGTCAAGGCGGTGAAGCCAGCGGCCCAGAGCGCGCAGCTAATGGCATTAAAGACGAGGCGCGTTATTGGAGGAAGGCGGCGGAGGTAGGCAAAGATGTTTATGCCGACTAGCTGTAGGACGGTAAAGTAAGAGGCTGCGGATAGCTAGATTGCAAGGAAATTGTTAAGAGATTACTAGTTGCAATTATGGATATGTTTCTTACGAGGTGAAAGAAGAGGTGCCGGTTGTGGAGGTCGAAGACGAAGTAGGAGACGATAGAGAGCACGACGAGGGAAGAACACGTCTGCAAGACGTAAACGGTGAGGAGAGGAAGAAAAGGATACGGCGTGTCATACCCGTCGTGTTTGCCGCGCTTCGTATGAGATGGCATTTGGTATCTTGGAAGATCGCACTGGGTAGATATAGTTCAGGACCGGACAGTTCGCAGGAAGCAAGGGATCGATTTTCCATGAGAGAGAAGATATAAATAAAGAGCATCAGGGGACAGGATTGAAGTAAAATGAACGAGTACATACCGCAAATGGCAATTATGGATGCTTATCAGCTCTACGTGCGCGAAAGTGGTTCGGGAGCATGTGAGGGTTGGTGGCTGGGCTAAGGTTTTCAGCTGCTAGACTATCCCAAGCTTTGGCAAGGTCGGAGCACGCTACCAAACTAAACCTGCGCTTCATCAGCCCACGGAGAGGGCCATGGCCAAGGTGGGGTAGCAATCCGCCTCACACCTAAAGTAGCTCTGGCGAGAAAGGGAAAATCAATCCGACACTGGTCTATATCCATGACGCAGGATTTACATATGCTATTATCACTATCTTCCTGTCACGTTACTTGCTACAGTGGATGCTTGGAAGTTCCATATCCTTCCTAAAAGAGTGAGCGGAGGAACGCCGCTTTTATGCTCAGCCAAGCCCCCTTACTGGCCGTATCTGGCGTGTGTCGCTTACGCGACCCGTATCCTGATGTTCCGAGCCTAGGGGCTTGGACTCCGTGCCCATCCGAGCTTAGCTTCTCTTGATCCGTACGCTCTAGAGCTTAGATAGCTTATCTGCCATAATCTCCACGTGACTATCATCCTGTTATTCTAAGCCCGTCTCCGCCTAAGAGACGATGCCTTTGACGGAATATGTTGTCTATGGGAGAGAGCTGCGTACTTTGACATGGTTCGTCGCATGGAAGAGATGGGGGCGGCCATTGTCTGCGTTTTGGTCGACGGGGAGGAGATGGCTGCGGGGCCCTTCCATCTTCCGGGGACAGTGCTCACCATCGATATCTTCCCCGGCGACTGTCCGCCTCATTGCGGTCATCGCCGTCCCCGCCATCTCCGTCTTGGCTGCCGCCCTTCTCGATCTTTTAAACCTCTAGTAGGTGAACAGAATGCCAAATCCTGCCTGTTGTCCACCACATAACATAGGGTGAGTGGATTTTCCCTTCAGTCTCTTTAATATACTCTATCTCTCATTCCCATCTGACCTCCATTAGTGGGGGACCGGGTGACCTGCATTACCAAATGAGCATGCAAGCCCAAGTTATTCAAAGGTGTAACTTGAGGAAACAGGGAGCTATGTTCCCCAACCAGCTTCTTGTTAACGGTGGTTGTGGCTAGGAGACGTGAAATATCCAGCACTATGTAGACGAGTCATCTAGTTTACTCCTCAGTGCAAATGAGACGCGGCACCCTTACGCTCCGAGGCCAGGTGACTTTCGGTTGGGGAGGAGCTGAACTTACCCTGTACTAATCACGGAATCCCTCTGACTGTCGTAAGGCTACACTTACGTACCGCACCCCATATAACCCCAGCTAAGCCTGAGGTACATAGAGTGACTTGAAGTACCAGCAAGATAAGCCATATCATCATACGAATGCAATGTAGCTCTATGTAGACCTGTAATTTCAGAGACTTACAGCACTAGCAAATTTAGGTGAGGATAAATGTACCTTTGATTTCCTTTACTCTAGTTGGTTGGACACCCCTGCTCGTGACCCAAGTGTAGCCTTACGACAGTCAAAGCGTCAACGATGTAAAGGCCTATTTACCATCATCGTTGATCCGGCCCTGGGACGCAATGGGCATTGAGCCATTCTAAGACAAAATTTCGGCAACACTCACAAGGTTTTCAGTTTAATTCAAATTTCAAGTATTCAAACAAGGGACCAAAAATGACAACAAAGGACAGGATCAAATCACACGAGAACTAGTTTGGGCGCGATTGAGGGAAGAGGCGAGTGGTGGGACAGACGAAGCAACATCATCCATCATGTGCGTTCAGCCCGCGATGCCGCGCCCCGTGGTAACTCTTACTCGGACGACTTCACTCAATCTCAGACGTGGCACACCAGCCCTCCACCATCCCGCCCGCTGCCATTACTCCGACCCTCTCGCCACGACCATGAGTCTAGGTACTGGTACTCTTGACACTTGCACAGGTCTTCCTTTGCCACGACGACCGTTAGCTATCGTACCCATTACGCGAAAGAATGCAAAGTGTCTTTGGGCGGATACAGACTCGGAACCAGGTGGGTTCCACGGAACATTTGTAAATTAATTATTAGCCATATATTAAATAGTTAAGGCTTAATTATACTCTTAGTACTTAAAAACTGAACATTACTAGCCAGTCACTTAAATAATAATAGATTACTTTAAATGTATTTATTTCCAACGCCGAAAGTGATGGGCTTTGGCAGCGGCACGTATGTTGTTCTCGTTACCGTAAAGTTCCAGGGCGCGACAGTATCCAGCGTACCCAAGCAAAGGGTCGTTTTTACAGATGGCCGCGGCGAAGTCTTGACGGAAGCTCTTGTCGAGAGAGGGATAGGTGTCTGTGCTCACGGAAACCGGGAATGGTCCGCGGTCAGGCATATCTTGGCGCATTTTTTCGATCACCGTCAACGACTCGGACGACGACGACATCATGCCTTCCAGAAACCAGGGTCGAGACGGCCGCGAACGCTTCACCGCGGCCCTCCCTGATGCCTTGACCCGCATGGACGGGCTTCAAGCGCCAGATGCCAACAATTTCCCCAGCACTTGTGTGGGAAACGCTGAGCTGTGTTCAATTTTCGCCGAACTTCTTGAACGACAATACGGGGCGAAGACCAACGAGGAAGTCTAGGCCGTTTAGGAAGAAGGTCGCGCTATCCTCAAGTCCGTCGGAGGCCACACTGGCATTTAGAAGTTCGTCACTACCATATATGCTCACTTCCCGAAGAACGACATATATTGTGCTGGTGAGGGTGACCCGAAGCCGGTGATGAGGGAAAAACACTCTACAGACCAAACCGGGGACTGCTGTAAGAGAAAAGCCTCGACGCGTCTTTAGGCTTTCGCGAGGACAGGACAAAGGTCAGTCAAATCACTAGCAATTCAAAGGCTGAAAAGCCCTGTAGTATTTTGGCATCTTGATCAAAAGGGACATTCAAAAATGACTGAAAATGCGATCTCATTTGTGTGAAGACACCACCTAGGAAAATGCCATCTTAGCACAGTCAGATTGAGAGAGAAGAAACTGAAATTAAAGAAGCCCAAGGAATGCGAGGAAGATATTTTCAAGACCCTAAGGGTGATTAAAAGAAAGGGAATTTAGCAATAGTTAAAGATAGTCATGAATGTTGAAATTAACTGTGATAGTAGCTAAAGTTATAATAGTAAATAAAATAAAGGAAAGATAGCCTAGATATGTAGTAAAATTCATAAAAAAGAAAGAGATGATAAAGCTAATAAGTGTCTGTCTTAAACTCTTAAGCAGGTGTAGCTAATTGGAGCTGCCCTTGCTAGCGTTAAACTCCAGATGCGCAAATCCACAAATATAATATTTTTAAAAGATATCAGAAGCGTATATCTCACTAATAAAATATTTATAGCAGCTTTTTAAGATCATGCTCCTATAATAAAATCAAATATTAGTGAAAATCGTAACAGACTTGAGATAATAGATTTAACTCACCGGCTTGTGGCTGGTTTCATAGTCAATGTGAACAAACGCTCGCTCGACACATGGCAGCTTCTCTATAGCCATTTGAAGGTCCTCAGCAATATCATGTGCCACTTCTAGCCGCTCGTTCCGATCGATGACAATATCGACTTCAACAACCAACCGCGGGCCACTGTGATAGGCGCGAACCGTATCAATACGCTGGATTAGTTCCGAATGCGTCATGGCTGGTATCGTGTGAGTTGATATGGCTCTGATAGCGATTTGCTTATGCTTGGGATACTTCAGTACTCACAGATATAGGTGATCAGCTGTAGGAATTCACGGTCCGCCGAGACGCCAATCAATAGCTGAAACTCGTCGTATGCAGTGTGCAGCCAGAGCCCTGCGATCAGGATTGACAAGATGATGGCTCCCATGGGGTCGATCCACCACTTCAACTTGCTGCCGCCGATGGACGTAAGGATACCAAAGCCGTTGATAAACAGGTCGTTTCGGTGGTCTTTCCAAAGGATATCGACCTGCGAGTATATATGCTTGACCGTCCAGCACAAGAAGAACAGACCAAGCTTTGTTGTAAAAGCCACGGCGACAGCGATGACCGAGGGGAGATTGAACTTGTTGGTCTCTTCCTCGGAGCCGGCGGCCAAGTCGCGGGCTGACATGACAATTAAGACGAGGGATACGGAGAACATGATGAAGGAGAAGACAATATTGCCAGCGGTTGAGATGCGCGCCCGTCCAGTAGGGTACTTCTGCCGGTCAAACTTGTTCACCGCGCGGTGAGACATGTATAGCATCATGCCCGACATTGGGTCGAAGATGGAGTCGGCCATGGTGGTGAACAGCGACAGCGAGCCAGAGGACACGGCACCATAAACCTGGAGGCCTGAGAGGATGATGTTGGCGATCAGGGAGCCCTTGACACAAATGGCATACAAGAGATTGTTCTTCCCATGGGTGTCCTTGGATTCCTGCTCATGTTCGTCTACCGACTTGAGCATGGAGCGAATGCTCTCGTTCTGGCTCTCGTAGAACTTTTGCAAGCCGTCCGTCTTCCCGAACTTGCGACGCTTACGGGAGCTGTTGGCCCTGGTCGGCGAATCTTCCTTGATATGGGAGGACAGGCCCAAGGGGTCGCGCACATTGAGTTGGGACTCGACGCCTTTCCCCTTTGGTGGGGGAATGGTGGCGCGATGGTGAGCACTGCTGGCGCGGCTCCGGATGACCTCGGTCAGAGGAATGCCATCGGACGGGGGTCTGTTGTTATTCGCCATTTTGTCGCGGGATGTCGGACTGAAATGAAGCGGGAGAGGCTTTGTTGACGAGATTTTTTGGGATTTGTACGACCAAGGGGCAGGTCCCGAGATTGGCGCCCGTCTACCGTTTTAACAATGAATTTTCTTCCGGCCCATGCCAGAGAGCGAAGGTAAGAGGCAGCCAAACAACTAATCTCCTACCTCAAGGGGAAGTGTGCTTCTACGTCATAATTGTGGCGGAGCATACAGATTAACCTACATTTTAAGCTCCACTCGCTGTGCCTTGACCACCGCGTAATAACGACATAATCCACTGTGTCCACCCACCCTTCATCGTCTCTCACCCCCATCACAATCAACCCGCTGATAATGATGCTGTCATAATGGCTTTGCTTAGCCCGGTGACTTAACAACCCCCCACTATCCGGATACAACCGGTCCATATAGGGGTTGGGGGCAGGCTTGATTGGGGAATAAAGCTCTCCACTCCCAAAGCACTTCTACACTAAGGTCGGCGTTTCCATTTTTGGGTAATCGGATGCGCCGGAACCTTATATCCTTTCACTTGACCCAAGGCTTTCTCTCGGATAATTTGATCCATGGTTTTAGGTAACTTGAAGGCTGTTAATAGCTGAGGAGCGTGGTCTACTCAAGGGAATATGGGGCAAAGTGTCTTTAGGGGATATGGACTCGGATCCATATGGGTTCCATGGAATATCGAATCATCTTTTGTATTGAATGAACAAGTTTGCTCATTAACGGAAACTCCAATTGATTAAGCTTTCATCTTTGTACCTACACAAGATGTATCTATCTAGCCATTTTCATATCCCAATAATACTTTCGTTTGGACTCCGGTGGCACTTTTCTCTACCTTCGAGCTTTATTAGGGGGTTTTCCTCGGGGTCCAAAGGTGGTCAGTGTCTGGACTCGGACGCTTAAGAGTGCACATACCTTGAACGTTAGGTGGCCCGTTCGCTTGGTCAGGAACCGAGACATCCTTTTTTTCACTAGTACTCACCGCAACGATGAGAACAAAGAAACCATTACAAGAGAGGAACAGATAGGGGGAGGAAGAGAGAATAATAAGGACAAGCTTGGATGTACAATAGGCATTTCAGAATTCTTCCACACAAAAATACACACCCTTGTTGTTCTGGTCCATCATTGTCTGGCTTGCCTGTAAAACAACCCGTTTGTAAGAAGGGCTCAGAAAGATGAGGGTCGGCTGTCGTGCAAATAACTGACCACTACTGACTACAACGTCCGGTCATCAAGTGGCGTACTCAATCCCCTCTTATATCGACTTTACACTTGACGAGTCACTGTACGTTGAACGTTTGCTGTGTTCTCACTTTACATTCAAACGCTTCCATGAGATCACCTGTTTGAGCACTTCCGAAGCCTCAAAGAAAGTAAGCAAACGGGCATAAATAGCACACCATGTCGCGCTCCTCCACACCAATAGCCTCATCCAACTTTTGCAGCGGATACCTCCTCCTACCAGACCCGATTATACTAGGACCTCGAGTGGACCATACATTACTCTCCTGCCTGATTTCGACGTAGGATGGAAGATGGAGGAGCCTTTACCATCACCACCGAGCGCTGAGGAGCAGTGGCAATACTACCATGGCCTGCCCACTCGACCCAAGCTGGTAGCCCGATCCAGCTTGCATCAGTGGGAAGGGCAGCGTGGCCCGTGGCCGACTTACAATATGCTCAGTCCTGCCGGAAAACATATCATCGTCGACCTTTGGAATGATTCCTCCGGGCCCCTCCGAAGGGAAGTTATTCAGGCTCTCATAGGGGTGAATTGGACCGCCATCGACATCTTGCGTATCGGTGTCGACCCCAATTGCCTTTTAGACGAGACCGATGAGCATGTTCCTGAGCATGCAATCACCTTATTTATCTCAGTGGTGCCAAACTCGACATCGTTTCAGCAAGGCTATCCCGTCGTCATGCAGTGCCGGCAGATCCTGCGGCGTCATGGTATCGAGGACGTCCACTGCGAGATGAAAGAATCTGAAGTATTCTCCTCTGTTTCCCCAGAGATAGCGCCACCGACCGCTCCCAAGCTGCTTACCGAACCTGCGCACCCGCCATTAAATGAGAAGCACCGGGCAATGGCCTCTGTGTACCTTGGTGCCTCCATTGCACCTTCGAATAAGCCGTCTCGCCGAGGGACCAAGGGTCTATATCTACGCCAGAAGGACACTGGGGCAATCCTGGCCTTGACATGCCGACATGTCATTTTCGGAGACACGTTTCCCAATGAGGAGTATCAGCATCGACAGAATGACGCTACGCCGCGACGGACAGTGGTGAAACCGGCTGACAAGACACTGGAACGTATGAAACAACAAGCTCTAAAGGATGTCACATAGTTCGCTTATTAGGATCGTCATGAGAGCCCTGTTACCGTCAAACCCCTAGTCTAGCTACCTTGATGGATCACCATGATAGACCACCTTGAGGGCCTACCTTGATGGTCATGATAGCTAAGATAAAAGACCTACTTAGAACCCTCTTTCAGATGGAAATCAAGAGCTTGAATGCACCTCAATTCCTCCTGGAATGTGATAAAGGACATCAAGTTTGTAAGAATGGTGATTGACGGCATTCAATCGTCTAACAAGCCCGATGAGATGAAATACGGCGACATCAAGCAACAAGAGGTCTCTCTGAGACGTCACCAACAATGACAGGAAACCCTTGATGACCTCACCGACCCAGCCATGCGCATCATCGGCCACGTTAGCTTCTCCCCTGCTTTCGGACTTGGCAAAAACGACGCTGGCGAGCTGCGACTGAGAGACTGGGAGCTCATTGAAATACACCCTAGGAAGCATGAGCTGGCCTTGGCTTTGCTTCAGAACGAGATCATGGTTGATGAGTCGGACAACCGCAAACTTCTGGACGTACAGAGCAACGAGGCCCCCAGCATTACAACGTCCTTGGCAGACGAGATTAAAGTGAACCACAAGGTGAGGCTGCATAGGACCATTTCTGAGCAGGAAATGAAGCATCCCAGAACCTCGAATCATGCTGGTGATCTAACCATCATGGTCGCCAAATTTAGCGCTATGAGCTTTTTAACTGTCGGCTTCACAAATGCTATCAAGTCTGTAACGCGAAGACGTTCTTCGGACCTTGAGTTGATTTCTGAAGAATGGTGCATAGGAGGACAGAAGAGGTTTGAGGAGATGGGAAGAGAACATTTCAGTTGGCCTGGTGACTCTGGTGCTTGTGTGCGGATGTCGAAGGGCGCATCGGGGGGGTTATAACCGGGGGAGGAGGTAATTGGGACACAGGAGCGCATGATGTAACTTATGCTACTCCTATCGAGTGGCTTCTGGATGATGTAAAGAGTTATGGGTTTAATGTTGAGCTACTTCAAGTAGAACATCCTGCTAGTCTCAGCTAAAAGTCTCAGAGCCAGCAACTAAAGGTCTAGTTCGTTGTGCAATATCCACGACCACAAACACGACCACTGCTGGTCCCGCCACTCTGACATACCAGTCCACTTTGCGTACCAGTAAGTGCATGTGCACCTCCAGTACTCTGTATATATTTATATTGATGTACTCAGACTGACACAAATACCATACTAGTCTTTTTGAAGTAAGGCGCTTGCCTCGATTACGTAGGAATTGCATCTAGCCGGGTAGCCATGGAGAAGGGTGTGAATATTCAAAGTCGCTGAGGGTACGGACGCAATTTAGCGGCTGGATCAGCTACCCTCGTCGTCTCAACCACTGCACGTGACGGTTAAGGCTGTCCGACTCAAGGATATCCCCTCTTTTCGGCTTAATTTCATCCCGGCGGCCGGGCTCCTCCGTCTGACAAAGGCATTTCTCGCAGTCACGAAAAACGAGGCTTCAGTGCCTCCAAAAGAAAAAACAAAAAATGACATTTTCCCTACAAAGTCCCGAAATAACGAAGTATGGATCCTATCACAATTCTCGGAGTGATTGCCGCTGCTGTGCAGCTCTTGGACGCATCCGTCAAATCCTCTAAGAAGGCCCGTACATTCATCAGCGGCTTTCGACACGCCGACGATAATTTCCAACGCCTAGAAACGGGTAAGCGACCCTGACCGCATTGTTTCTACTATATGTGGGCGAATCACTAATGGTCTGGAAGCAATGAAGGAGGCCGAAGCCCTCATGAATGACTTGCAAACATTCGCGACGGCTGTCCAACAATGTCCGCCCGATGTGTTGGATCACCATAGTCACGTCCTGTCGAGCTCCCTGTGCCAGATTGCATTGAACTACTCGGAAGATGTGAAAAATCTCGGAAACTTGTTGCCTTCAAGCTCCACTTTGCCGATGAAAAAGAGATTCAGCTTCGCCCGCGACCAGAAGGCAGTGTCGGGTATCATATTTCGACTTGAGCAGAGGAAGACTGCGATCACTCTGGCTCTAGAAATACTTGGGCGGTAGGATTCTTACTACAGGTTTTTCACGTCATTTACTGACAAATGCTATAGAATTGAAGGCATGAAACAGTATACTAGAGGCCTGAAACTGGAAAATAACCTTCAGGCCTTATCTCTCCAGCAATCACTTACGTCAGGAGACCTGGGGAGATGTATTGATGCAATCACAGAACAAGGCCAGAAAGACATGGAAAGGGAAGCCAACATTCTCTCGTCCATGAAAAAACTTCAAGACCTAGTTCTTAGAGGAGAACAAGCAAGCGCACAGAATCGAGACCTACTGTTAGAGCAAGCAGACCAGCTATCCCTTTTCGATACTCGACTTTTGGGCACCGTTTCAAGCTCCGCACAGAGTTCATCTGCGCTCCTTCGACTTACCAAAGGTATAGAATCACAAAGGTCAGAAGTTCAAGCGTCGCTTGCCTCAATGGAAGCCAAAGCGGCCGCTCGCCATTGCCAGCTCGCCACCACATCACAAGTCAAAACTATTGCAGCCAACAGCGCAAATGAGATAGGCAAAATTGTGCGACTAGAATTGAAGAAGCAACTAGAGCCTTTGCGACATCGATTCGAAGTCACAGATCAGATCATTGACGAGCTTGCGACAGCGGTTGCCACTCAGGCAAGCGACCAGAAAATCTTTGCAAGGGATAACCTTGAAAAGACTACCAAAACACAGTCACTCGACAACAGTTTCGGGAACAGAGATTCCGAAACCTCAGGCTTCCCTTCTAGCTCGTTTAAGGAACCGAAAGCTGCCCCTACGCGAAGGGCTGTGCGACTATTTACCTACACACATACCCAAAACACCTGCTTTGGGTACCTAAGCTTCCACATCACCACTTATCGCACCAAGGCTTTATGCATACAAGATTCACCGACCCATTTTCGATTGAAGGTCAATTTCATACCCCGGCCGTGGCTCATATCGCGCGGACTATCTATTCAGTATTCTTCAGGACCGGACCCGAATGGCTATTTCAACATTTGCCCTAAAATCAGGTCTTCTGGTGTAATACCTGATGATTCTCCCATTTGGTCACTTTTTGACAACGACGATGTTTCAGGTTTTCGAAAAGTGCTTCAGACTCGCCAAGTCGGACTCTGGGACGTTAATGTCCGTGGGGTTACTTTCGTGGAGGTATGCACACAGTCACTACCCATTACTGCCTCTAGTTCGAGTCGAGTAACATATTCCAGGCCTCACTTCTTCGACAAGGATGGAGCATCTTACTGTATCTCCTTCGAGACACAGGGTACGCGGACATGCTTCTTGACGATTGTGACATAGAACTCGACGATTGTTTAGCACTCATTTCAGGAGACCTCCCGGACCTTTCAACCACTTATGAAATCATGTCCTCAATTGAAAAAAATAGTGATCCACCCGATGGACTAAGGGTATTGAGCCGCAGCCTCATCTGGCATAATCTTTGGGTTGCGAAACGACTACATGCGTCTCATTTCCAGCATCCACACACTATGGAATCGCGACAGTTCGTGCTGCTCTGTAAGGAGCATGGCATATCGTTAGAGCCCCAGCATTTCCTCACAAATCATACCGACTGTTCTGACGACTTGAGTAAACTTGAGTACCTCTTGGAACTCTACCTCGAGACTGGAGGTGACCCTAATTATGAGTTTGAGGACGGCGATCCCCTTCTGGTGGCAATGTTCATTCATGCTTGCACATGTATGGACGCTCACTTGACGAACAGCGATCTTGAAGATGACTCTAGCGGCTTTGACGATGCTTCGGAATTTTCTGATCACAATTTCGAATCGGAACATGGCTTTAGTTCTTCACTTGAGGATGAAGATGCCATTCATTTATGCTCTACGTGTTCTAGGAGGCGTTATATCCCTCTTCTAACTCTTCTAATATCATCTGGGGCTAATATCTACTGGTTTTGGACCGATGATTCTGTTGCAGGTCACTACCATACAATGTTCACACTGGCATCAAGCCTTGGTGCGTTGGATATATGGCTAGCCTCACTACGACAATGCGGACTTTGCCCCGATGAGGTGTTCGAGGAATTGGACCATCGGATGAGAAGAGTCGATCAACTCGGTGGGGCAGAGCGCACAGGTGTTGATGTTATCAATATTGTCAAAGAGCTCGATGTGCGTAGTTTGAGATATAGGGGTCGTGGGAGGGAATTTACTGAGGATTAGGGATAGTGGCAATACGTGTATATAATATTTGAACAATAGTGTTCCTTTCTAACCAGGAGTTATTACAAAACCTTACCCTACGTGCTCTATAACTATACAAACTTAGTTTTGTACTCGATGAAGACGGTTCTATAAGCAGAATAACCATAACATTTAGGCTTAACTTAGCAATTCGAATGAACCCTACCCTGACCAATCGGGATCTCCGACTATGACCCTTGGGCCTGGATTTGATCTGACTGTTATTTCGACCCTTTGATGTTACTTTTTCCCTTCGTCTCTCAAGCTGACCCTTCTTTCCCTTTCGACGCAGTCGACCTAGTCTTTTTCTTTCTCTCGAGCCAATCCGACTTCCCTAGACAACCCGACCTAATATGATCATTTTGATCAGACCCTTCTGTCAGATACAAGAGGTGAAATTGTGTTGGTATCGATATTTTCCGTTCTGCTTTTTTCTTGCTCCGCCTTATTACTTGAAGGTTCAAGGCAGGCTTTGTATGCCTTTTCTATGCGATGTAGAGGCTGCTTGCTAAGCTTGTAGCGATAGTCCTGTTAGCCTTTCCAACTGTTTTGAGCGGCTTCCTTGCTGCTATTCAACACATTTAATGTAACCTGCAAAAAGAGAAGAATAGAAAGGAGAAAAACAAAAAGAGTTGGATAATTGGTTAATGGGAGGTTTTTAAGAAGCAAGAACGTCTTTATAGACAAGGAGGCTAAGAACCACACCTCGCTCACCATGGGTATTCACGCCCCCAGCCATCGGTTTCCAGACTGCCCTCCGCGCCAGTCTGCCCTCACTAAGCCGCTCCAAATCTGCTCCGTAACCCCTGTAACAGCCATGAATCCAACCTGGAGGGTTCAAACCACTCAGTTGATTAATGCCCCAGCTCAATGTGCTCCGAGAGCAGAGTGAGCACTGGGTGAGCCCAGGCTGATTAGCGCCAGATCTCATGCAATTAAAGCGGCAATATGTTACATCAAGAGTAGGGTTTGGAAACAGGGAATACACGACCCCAAATTCGGCATCCAGAGTTTCCATTTACTTGTTCATGAACAGCCTAAAAGGCTATAGAGCAGGAAATTAATCAAACCTAGATGCAGGCTCGTATATAATCTGAAACTGAGCGTCTTGGAATCCATCAATGCCGCGGCCATGTGGGTCAGTTGACCCATCCTGCTCAGTAGTATGTATCTTCCTCGTAGCCTCCTCTTGCTGTTCTCTGAACCGAACCCCATCGCTAAACACTTGTATACGGCCTTCAGATTCTCGACGCAGTCTCCCCAGCCAAACCTCGGGGACGTTCCCCTCAAAGCTGACCCATCTCAGGCTAGGCTGTCGAGCAACTTCCTCCAGCCAATTGGGCTGTGCATAATGCTTCAAAATGAACGAGTCTCTTTCTTCTTCCTCACCATTCTGACGACGCTCTTCCGCGGCCGGCAGCTCACTTTCCACCTTCTTCTGGAACTCGTTCTTATAAAACTCAATATCCAGGCGGTCGACGTTGGGGCTGCGTTTGAGAAGGCTGAACAGGAAAGGGCTCCACGAGGGGGAGACGAAGTTGGAGTCCTCGACGGCGACAACCATTGAAACACGGCGCAGACGTTCGAATCGCAAATTACCGTGGCATTTGATACCGGTGCGTGGGCTGAAGTCCTCGATTGACTCATGGACGATGATCTCGGTGAAGGCGAAAGGGCTCATTTCCGTGTACATCTTCTTGCAGGTGCACATGACCGCCGGCGCGGAATCTTCGTGTGTTCGGAAGAGAATTTCGGGGTGTTGAGCTGTTCCCGTCGTCAAGAAATCGCTCTCGTCCTGAGGGATGAGGCTGAGTCTTTGGATCTTCTCGCGGATCTCCGCAGGGAGACGGAAGAAAGGAGACTCGGTTTGGGGGTGAATTTTCACCATGATGAAGAATATTGGATAATAGTGATGGTGATGGTGATGGTGATAGTAATGGTTTGCCGTTTCAAAGTTAAGTTGGCCAGGCAGAAATGGTAGTTGCCCGCTTGAGCTTCCCCGCATCGGACCGCACCATGTCACGTGCTACTAGTCATCCGCGTGTTTGTCTGAACAATAAGGTCGGCTGGTCTATGTAGATGGGAGTTTGGCAGGCGTCTTAGTGGAAGTTGCTGTTAAACCTCACCGGAGCCGGTTGTGAGAAGGTGCCCTTTATCTCTAGCATTATTTAAGAGCACTAGTGGACGTTCATTGGCACTAGTTATCACAAAGGGAAAATAGTAGACTAAGTATGAGCTTTATTTTTTACTTGGTAATTAATTAACTTCTCTTCCCTTCACATACATCGTATAGATAAACTGAATTATTAGTATAATATAAGCAGAGATGCGGCGCGATACTCCGGGTAGCCATGCTTGGCGGCCAAGTTGAACAGCTTGCGAAACGTCGGACGGACTTTATGGGCTTGACTAGGTAGGATATTTGTTAACGAGATAGCGTACACAAACCGTTCGGCGATGTGGATGTTGCTAAAGTTGTTGGCATCTTCCCCTTTCAGGATATCCTCGGCCTCTATGTAGTACTTGTTCAGCTCTTCCGCTCCGGGAGGCAGAATAAGTGAGACGGTGAGATGGCCTCGTCCCGATCCATCTGCGAAAGATCGCCTCAGGGTCTGCATTGTAGGCACGCCTGATTGTGAAATCTCGTACTCGGGAATCACTGACGCTTTCAAAGTCTGACCAAGGACTCCGGACTACGAATTGAAAGTGATCTTTGCTTCTGGAGCTATCGAGGTAGCGCGCTTGATCGATGCGAGCTGTATAAGCACGACCTCAGTCGTCCCAAAGAGCGTGAAGAAGGCTAGCCAGTGGCCCCATCCCTGCTCGACTCGAATTTCTTCCTTCGACTCCTTGACAGAGCGGGTACTCAAAGAACGAACGGCAGTACCCGTTCTAAGACCTAGGGGTCTTCGGTTCCCAGGCACTGGCCGTAGACGTGTGTAATGAACGGAGCATTGCCGATGATCTTGTTGCGATAAAGATCAGAAAGAAAAACCGTCAAGGGACCAAGATCTTTTCGCTTATAGACGCTGATCTCAGAAGTCATGAAAGCTAGTGGTGCTGGGCATACGTGCACGCCAACCTTCGTGACCAAACCTAGTTTGTAAGGTTAAAATTTGCGTGTGGTTCTCCGTCTCGTGGCCCTGGATGGAGGACTTACTCAAGGTTTAACTGAAAGGAAAGACCATTGATAGATGGTCCAAGACGACTATGCGCAACATCAGCGGCGTAACAGAAAGAGTTTATAATAAGCAAGGCCGTACCGTTCGTATAGGGCCAGAGCTTGCTCTCGCTCATGGTACCCATGCCAGATTTCTGATCTCTCCAGCGGGAGTGACTACCTACTGGCCACACTAGTTTTGGGAATGTTCATCAGTCACGCAATGTCTGTAGCAATGATCAAAACAGTTACCTAAGACCGATCCTCAGCCTATTCCCGGGGCAGACATCCATAGCTTGAGATCACGTTCTTGAATCGCATCGTATAGGTCAAGACATGACACGCCAGGGTTGAAATTGCATGCGCATACTCCTCGTTGATTTCGATAATCTTGTCCATCCAATGCGGGTCTACAATTACACTGCCGTCAACAAGAGGCGAAGATCCACCGTCCTGTGAGGTTGAACGTATGTCGCCTCAGACTCATCTATGCAGACAACAGAACTCCAGCAAGTGGCAACTCACTCAAGGTTCTTGCCCCTTGAGAAAGTCCAAGGGGAATCTTGAATTGATTAGTAGCCTTAAAAATCGCTGAGATTTACTCTGGGCTGCTTGTCCTGATAGCACCGTTGGCGGTTCGCACGTGGCCTGTACCAAAGGGGGTGGATGTAGACAAGATCACCATTCAACGCCTCCAAGGCACTCGCCGCGTTTGCTAGTATTAAATAACTCGCGTGAAATCGCTAATGTAATATCTCAAGGGTTGTCTCTTTTATCAAACTAAGAAAACACTTAAAATACTAGGAGGACTAATAGCACAGTGAGTGCACCCCCATAATACACACTGATCTTTGCGCTTCGTGCAAGTCCACTAGAAATCGGAACCTCTGAGGGAGTCTCAAGGGCTGCAACGATCGCTGGAAGTGTTCCGTTCGTGGGAGCATTGCTTGCTTTAGCGGTGCCGGTGGCGATAGGTGTCAGGGGTGCCGATACGTTGTCCGTGGAACCATGGCCTGCTTTGGTGGTGTTGCTGGCTGCATATGTCGGGGTTGACAACACTCCGTGCGTGGTAGATGTTGAAGTAGTGGGCGCCTCAGTCGCGGTTGCCGTGAGATCGGTCTCCTGCCATTTGATCACGACACCATAGGCATTCACCCTGGGTCCCGGACCTAGGAGGTCAGTGTTGTAGGTCGTATAGACATGCACCATGTCGGTCCAGTCCTCTGTGAAGACGTAGCTGCTCTTCACTTCCAGGTCCCGATAGCAGAGCTCTGTGTTATACCAGGGCTTGTCGGTGCCAGTTTGACATTGATAGCCACTGCGTAGACTTTGATTAGCCCGAAAGTCAAGGATATCTTAGTGGGTGGAGTTTTTAATGAGTTAAATACCTAGGACAACAGGTTGCCGTTGACTCGGGCTCGCCTGAAGCGTAGTTCCCACACGCTGCTGTGTAGCCCTTTGGACATGACCCCGGCGACATGAAAGCCCCCTCATCAGGACTCCAGCCCGTAGGAAAGCAATCCGTGGCAGTCGTGCTCCGGGCTAGGTGAAGCTTGCCGCAATCACGCTCGCCATTGGGGAAGGTGGCGCAGTCAAAGTAGAAGTAGACATCGTTAGTACATGCGGACGCAGGAGTAAACGTGGTAATGGTTGGGAACGCGGTGGGGATGAGCGACATGGCGGGCAGAAGTGTGAAAAATAAAGATGCTCAAGAGAAGAGAATGAGAATGCAGCATTGAGGTATTATAGTCAAGGCAAAGGCCAAGCTACGGGCTTCACCAGCATCGCCCAGCTTCTCCATCAGATCACCGCCATCCTCATTTGCCAAAGTTTCTGCAGCGAACGCCACCAAGCCATTTATCGAACAAAACAGGTCAGCAGCATGAGGACAGAACCAGGGCTGAGCCAATCGGGAGCCAATCGGTAGCCTAATTAAAAGTCGAATGCTTGGTTCGACCCTGGCGGATGTCACCCAGCTTGTAAAGATGTGCCAGTATTGCACCACATCCTGGTTAGGGTTGTAGTGGTAAGCTTCAGAAGCAACGTAGATGGTGGCTTCCTTTGTGCCTTAATATCTGCACAGTATTGCGCGACACGCTTGGAGCCGATAATCAAGTAGAGGTGTGTGAAGATGCTTAAATCAGGCGAAAACATGAACTGAGCTGCGACGAGCGCTGTTTTTCCTAATCCCGGGGGCCTTCCCTGCCAGCTAGCTTTGACATACTCGCCTAGGTCCTGAAAGATTCTAAGTCTCTGGAGATAAGTACTACAATCGTAAAAACGTGGCAGGTTGCATGCCGTGGTGGCGAGCGACTTCGCGAAGCTTGTGGTCCCTTGCAGGATCTACCGCTTCACGAACCGAAACGGGATGAGAATGGAAATTATGCATAAAGGATATGCATAGATCAGGGGGTGAGAGGGGCCAAACGGAGTGAGTGTCCGCAAAGGGTGCCTAAGCCGGGATACCATCGCAGCAACAATCCGTTGGCTGGAAAGCTAACGCTAACTGGAGCGCCAGTCGCATATGCCATTTCCATGAAGGAGAGTCCTGCCTTTGTATCGCCTCGTCGGCTCCAAGCTGATCGCAGTGATGCAATTGTTAAATGTATCGCATACATTGGCGAAGAAACGATGCGGAGAGGACAGTGCCAAGGCCGCGGTTATCTCAGGCTTGGCCGGTGTTTTTCTGCCTGGTACACAGCCAGGATATTGGTGGAGCCATCCAGGGCGACGAAACTCAGCCATGTGGTTTACAAGGTATAATAGACGAGGGTGGCCCAACATGTGTCCACATCCGTCTTCTCTTAGCGACCGACTCACGCCCAAACAGGCTGAATACTGAGACGTGGTTGTCACCGGGAACGTAACTTAACTGACAGAGGGAAGGATCTGAATGCTGGAAGAAGAGGACAAGGTGCTGACAGCGGTCGGCAGTGGTTGAGTGGGCGAGGATGCGGAAGAGACGATGATATTCCGACGTAAGGGCCCGCTACAAAGAAACCCTATCCCGATGACCAAGTCTCCAGCTAATTAAAACATAGCAATATCTACAGCTTATCTAGACTGTAATATCTGCTAGCTCTAACACACTCGTTTACATTTTCCAAGTTGGCGCTGATTGTGTCTTTGTCAAGCAGGAGTTTAACAACTGCCTAATAGTCCTTTTAGGGCGCGTTTCAATATGTGCCCCCCGACAATAATTGAGTTAAGGCCGCCATTTACTGAAGGTTCCAACAATCCGCCTAACCACTCTTATATCAGTAAAAAGAACAATAGACTAAAATATCACTGGAAGAATTGACAGGAGGACAGAAAATCAGCAGCAAACTTACATCGACTAGAACGGTCTGACCATCCGTAATTTGCCGCGTCAACAATGATCGACCATTGTCTTGCCCAGGTATAAAAACAGGTGGTATTACAGGACGACCAGCGGTGCCGCCCTGACAAGGGATACGATCGCCAAGGGCAGCTCGAGGAATACCATCGCCAGTACCGACATCGCCCTTAAGAAGTCGGCCATTGGCCTGTAGGAACCCCTTGACGTTTGAAGCAACCCGGGAGATTCCGACAGCGCGTAACTGCGGGCCTATGACGGGATCGGCAAGGTAATATGCGACCATCCCCGCCGTGATGGCTGTAGCCTGGGACGAACCCGGATTCTCGACGCGCCAGTGAGTGCCCTGCATGTTGGCCGGGTTGCTTGTGCCGGGATCCAAAACGGCGCAGTCTACCATGGTGCCGACGTTGTAAAGACTGAGGATGCCTTTTCCCGATGCATCCAAGTACTGCGAAGTCTTTTGCCGTGTTCCGTCGTATTGTGCGTTTCCTACCACGATAAGACCCGTATCACTCCCACCGGAAGCGCGGGGAGTATTTGTCGACAAGTCGCTAGCAACTGGGTCGGCATTGTCGTGTCTGTTACCGGCAGAGCAGACCGGTACGATGCCCGAGTTGATGAGCTGCGGGATATACACCTCGAATGGGTCGGTATATCTGCCCTGCGGAATGGCCACCGTGGGTTCACTCCACCACAAGGTGTCTCGCGGAATGGCAAACGACATGGAGAGCACCGCGTGGCCTTGAGCATTGGTCGATATCGCATGCTTGAGTACCGATAGGAGTGCGAACACAGCACGCTTGACATCGGACTCCATAGAAGTACCGCCGATGTCCGGAAGCTGTACAGTGACGATCTTCGAGCGCTTGGCAACGCCAGAGTAGCTTCCTGCTGCGAGCGAAACCATGCATGTTCCGTGGGAGCCGAATGTAAAAACCTGGGGGCTGCCGCTTGTCCCGTCTGCGTTGACTCCGAGCTGTGCGATGACCCGAGAAGCAAAGTCCTAGGTACCACAGTAAGTTTCTGGATGCAGTTGCCTCCAATTATTTGTGTAAGGCTTTTGTACGGCGAAGGAAGATTCAGGCTCGCCAAGGAAGGGAGGTGACATACCGTATGAGTATTTAGAAAGGTTTTGTCAATAATGTACACGGTTGACAGGGAAGCCTCTCGTGCAGCACCTTCATCAAAGATAAACTCCTCAAAATCGAGGAATGAACCTGTGAGTTGGGTATAGCGCGACAGCTGCGTCAACCAGTTGAGATGACCGGGGCCATTCGGGGTCTGTTGTAAGTATTTGCTCTCTGGGCCAGGGACAGCCCGGCGCCGCAGGGTATCCTCCATACTTGGCTCTTTTTCACCCACAATGGACCTCTTGGAAGTGTCCGATGAGTCGTCAATCTCAGATGGATCAAGTGATGCGAATTTGGCATCAATGCTCATAGCCTGAACAACTGGGTTCTTCCACAACGCCTCCGACGTGCATTGATCAAGGGTTGCGACGTAGATCCACTACAGCCTCGAGGTTAGAGCTCCATGGCTTTTCAGACAGTATACTGCATTGCACGGCCTGACTTACGTTGGGCAGCCAGGAATCCGTCTTCTGGATATTGTTCTGGTTCTTGGGCAGGCTGTTCACAAGCTCATTATACTCTGCTTTCGTGGTGCCTGACTTTGTGATGATGATGATCGGTGTCTGCGTGGCCGTAGCAGTACAAGTGCTGGAACTCGCGGTTGTCGTCATGGTGGCTGGTTCTGTCGTCGATGGCGGCTTGGTGGGATTCCCGCCGCCGGGGTTTCCGGCGACGGCTCCTAATAGACCGGCGATGATAGCAACTGTAGAAGGGCTTCTGGTCAGCAAATTGCTATCGAGGTTGAGTACAGTTGGTGCCTCCCCTCTCTCCACCTTATTTCCAGCTCGGAGCTATTGAGGCAGATTCTGTACGATGTGATGGTGCTAAGACTAGGAGAAGCTAGATCAAAGAACTTACAAATACCCGTCGCGACCGCCGGTCCAATAGCCGAGACACCGATAGATGTGACCTGTAGGCATATAGTCAGCCAGGGTATGTTGATGGAGATGGGCCATTGTATCCCATTCCCTACCGAACGAAGCCATTTGGTTACTTACCGCAGTCGACACCACAGCAAGATCAGACACAACGTCTAGGACAGGCATAACACTTCCAGCAAGAGCCGGCTCGATCAGTGCATTGTCTGCTTCGGCGGCATCCGCAACATTTCCGATGATATCCGATGATACTTGCACGACTGGAGTATATGGTCAGTAATCGTACAAGCCACCAGCAGAGTCCTAAGTATTCGGCGATAGAGAGCACCCGCTTACCTGCGTCCTGGAGGGTCTCGAAATCTTCCGGAGTCACCTGTGACACACGTCAGTGACACGGGTGAGAAAAGTGCTTGTAGCTAGCCAACGGAACGGATCACTACAGCATCAATCGACAGGCTTACCGATGGAGCGGTCGTGATATTGATGTCTATCTCTAGGCCGAGTTTCCAGACCTTGAGACTACGCTCAGAGTTTTTGACTAGCAGCAGTTTCCGACATTAGCGAGTTTCTCATGTCTAAAGAAATAAGGGGAGGGAGGGGGCGTACTCAATGTAGACTGGATGATCTTGATCATCCTAAAGTCCGCTTGGATATTCTCCAGGCCGGCCCTCAGCGCGTCCGTAAGCACGGGTGCATCTCGCCGCTCCTCAACCTGCATGCTTCTTCTAGTCTTGATGCTCCCGCCGTCAGCCTTGTACTGCTCCACATCCTCCTGGTACTGCGCAACAGCTGACTTGGCCTGGGCCAGCGTTTCGTTGTATTCTCTGAGTACAGCCTGGACCTCTGCGACAGTAGGCGAAAACCAGGTGCTGTCGCTGTACACCTGGATGCGATTCCCATTGCCGCACAACTCGGAGTCATCGCCAGCGCACACTTGGCTGCAGTCGCCTTGGGGTGCGCTGGATGCACCCCGCAGTGTGTTGCCTACAAAGCACTGGGTGCCGAACTCAACCCCGGCGTACTTCCAGTCGTTTTTCTGGGCAAAAGAGACGCATTTCTCAACGGTCATACCGCTGTCATCTTCCGTCTGGTCAGCACGGAGCACGCGGTTGTTCTGGTCTGGGTCCTGGAAACAGCCGAGATTCTCGAAGTTGCCGACTTGCGACACAACTGTTGGGGTAGGCTTCTCAGTCGTGCTGGAGGTTGGAAGCTCGGTAGTAGGCTCTGCTGAAGTGAGTTCATCAGTGGTAGTGGGATGNNAGATAGAGGTTGTTTCCTTGGCAGTAGTCTTCGGTGGTGTCACCGACTTGGTGGACATGGTGGTAGCGGGAGGAGGTTTTGAAGAGCTCCCGGGCTCGGAGCCGAGGCAACCGCTGGAACCGCATGTCTGGCCGGAACTACAGACGTTGCAGGCCGTGTTCAGCTCACACTTGACGCTGTTGTTGGTGCAGCAGACGCTGTTCGATTTGTAGCATTGGCCATGGCAGCATATTCCAGAGGAACACCCCACGGCCTCGAAGCTGTCCGGGTTGAAGGCACAATACTTGATACCGGCATCGGAGGCACAGGCCAGCACGCCGTCAAAGTTGATGCACACGTCGCCCTCCGGGCACTGCGTTCCTGATGGACAGCCCGTCTTTCGGTCAGCCTCGCAGAGGAAGCCCTCCGGGCACGAAGGATCCGACGAGGTAGCTCGCCTATGCAGCGCCTTGTCAAAACCAGGGCCCGGCACGAAAACTGGGCGGCGCAGCCTTGAGAAAGGAACGGCGCTGCAGGTGTCGACGGTGCAGAGAAGTACGCCCAGGAGCGTAAAGAAAGAGAGCATGGCTGCCAGGGTAAAGGAGGAAGCCGACTGACGTGCCTCGATGAGCAGCGTTGCTAGTCAGGGAGACCCCTAGTTTAGAAGGCTGTATACGGCGGCGTGGTTTTTGCTGTGTATGTCAGTGCTTGCTTGCCTCCCTACTGGTTCGATATGGCCGCCATGGATGTATACATATTCTTTTCATCTACCCATAATCAGTACCTGGCTTACTGCATTTTAAGTCATATTGATGAAAACAGACAACTAGGCTCAACCGAATATATATGTACTATTTCCGTTTAGTTCCCACCGGCTTTCTTGCTGATCCCTATATTCTAGATTACCACAAATAAGCACTACTGGCTCACGTATGGTTGCGTTGCTGAGACATCAGTCAGCGTAAACGTCGGAACTCGGGCCTTTTACGGGTGGGCGAAGTACCGTCACGAGGTAAATACGATGTGGCGTCGTCTGACGGTTGGGTATGGCCTGCTCGGCGCGGATACGGCAGATACTAGTGCTGATGATCGGATCGTCGTGCCGACCCGTGTGGAGATCATCATTGCGAACTGCCGTATGCAGAGTCAGCTCTGTCTATAGGCTCGTTGTCATCGCTCGTATGTCCGTTTGTCTAGGATCGTCATGAAACCCGGCTTGCGGCGATAACAGCCCGGCTTGCGGTGATAACAGCTCGCCGTGTCCCATATACTAGTACACAGGTCGTCTGCATACTCCCCTGGTGATACACACGCAAAGTCATAGCCAAGATGCACTTTGTCAAGCATGGCCCGTTCTCTGTCTTTTTATCCCTCTTCATCTGTGCCACCACCGCCAACGATGTCACGGCCGGCTTCAACGCCTACACGGCAGCCCAGGCCATGGTTGAAAAGGCCTCGCATTCGTGGGAATGGGGCACGAGCGCGGAAGCCCTGCTAGAGCTGTACAACCCCGAGTTATCCGTTTTTGGATCCGACGCTTTCCCCGGCGGCAAGATCCCCAAGGCAGACTCTGACACCTTGGCCCTTTCCTACGCCAGGCAATTCATCAACCGCAACTCAGAGGTCTTCGTCGATAACTCTGCCGTTGGTGATCCAGCCTCGCTCGGCGTGTCGGCGATCCTTCTGGGGCAGTCGGACAGTACATATCTTGACGCCTCGAACCGCCAGGCCAATTACCTCCTGAACGTGGCTCCGAGATGGAGCAACGGCGCGATTTCGCAGCGACCTGATGTTGCAGAGGTGTGGGCTGACAACATGGCCATGTCCTTTCCCTTTCGTGCGTCGCATCTATTATCTTGTCTTTCGTTACGCCTTTTTACCGAGCATAACTAACAGTCTCCTTCTCAAACTATACAGTGGCGTATCTAGCTGTTCAGCAAAATAATGCCTCTTTGATGGCTGACACTGTAAAGCAGTGTGGCTTGCACCGTGACATCCTGAAAACCAGTCAACATCTCAACTGGCGGCACATTATTGGCCCACAGTCTCAGGACACCGGGCTGTGGTCCACGGGGAACGGCTGGGCCAGCTATGGCATGGTTCGGGTGCTGCACACTCTCCAGAAGTGGTCTGGTTCATCATCTTCACTGACATCGGAGGCCGGTCAGCTGAAGACATGGATCAAAGAGATTCTTGATGGCGCCATGGCCTCGGGATTAGACAATGGCCTACTGCGCAACTACCTCGATGATGGCAGCTGGTTTGGCGAGATCTCTGGGACTGCGATACTCTCAGCTGTGGCTTATCGAATGGCTGTCAACGACCCGAGTATGTTTCCGCAAAAGTACGTCGCTTGGGCGGACGCCAACCGCAAAGGTCTCTCGAAGCAGCAGGGCGGCGACGGCGTTTTTGTGCCTGCCGTGAACCCGTATTCCTGGCTAGACAGGACCGAGTTCACCAAAGGATCACCCGAGGGCCAAGCCTTTGCCGTGTACCTATACACGGCGTATCGGGACTGCGTCAACGCGGGGGTATGCCAGGCACCACCTTCATCCGTCACAACAGTCATCCACGGTGGCATTGGGCCGAGCAACATCTTCACTTATCTCGACCCACCCGTCACATTCTCCGAGATGCCAGATCCCACTGGCGTACTGTGCGGCTCTGCTCAGAGCTGCGACGCGGACGGCTGCGACGGTGCCTTTAACGGTCTGGTGAAGTTCCCCATCTGCGAAGCTGGGAGCAAGAAGGGTTGCCAGTGTACGGCGACATCGAACACCTGCGGTTCCCATCAGAGTTGCGACCTCAACGGGTGTGCAGGTGCTTTCAAGGGACAAGCAGAGTATGCCCAGTGCACAGGAAACTTCGAGGGGTGCGCATGCACAGCAACAACAAAGACCTGCGGAGCCCATCAGAGCTGCGAGCTCAACGGCTGCAAAGGTGCCTTTGATGGGCTAGAGGCATTCGCCAAGTGTACCGGAAACTTCAAAGGATGCGAATGCACGGCAACATCAAGCACCTGCGGAGCCCACCAAAGCTGCGATCTCAACGGCTGCGCGGGCGGCTTTGACGGGGCGTCAAAGTATGCTCAGTGTACAGGCAACTTCAAGGGCTGCGAGTGTACAGCAACATCCGCCACTTGCGGAGCCCACCAGAGCTGCGATGCCAATGGATGTGCCGGCGCCTTTAACGGGCTCCAGCCATTTGCTCAGTGTGCCGGCAACTTCCTGGGTTGCGAGTGTTCACCAACGTCCACGACATGTGGCAAACCACAGAACTGTGATCTCAACGGCTGTGCGGGCACCTTTGACCTCTCCAACGGCAAGGCATTCTGTAGCAAGAACTTCGTGGGATGCGAGTGTGCAGCCACGTCCAACACATGCGGAAGCCGACAGAGCTGCGATACGAACAACTGCAAGGGCGCCTTCTCTGGCAAAGAGCGTTACGCGCAGTGCACCAACTTCTTCAAGGGCTGCGACTGTACAGCGACCTCCAACTTGTGCGGCTCGCCACAGAGCTGCGGCATCAACGACTGCGGGGGCGCCTTTGATCTCTCCGACGGTAACGCATACTGCACTGAGAACTTCGTCGGTTGCAGATGTGCGGCGAACCCGGCCACGTGCGGGTCACCACAGAGCTGCGACAAGAACAACTGCAAGGGTGCCTTTCCAGGCAGCGTGCCCACCGCCCAATGCACCAGCTTCTTCAAGGGCTGCCAGTGTACGGCCACGGCGGCTACGTGTGGAAACAAGCAGAGCTGCGACCTGAACGGATGCGGTGGTGGGTACGACTCCAAGGGCGTAGCGCGGTGCCAGGCCAACTTTCAAGGATGCGAGTGTACTGCTACTTCGGTGAGATCCTCTCCATCAACAACTATCCATTTTCCCTGTAGGCGACTGAATGACTCTGGACACCGCAGAACACGTGTGGCCAGGCACAGGCTTGCGATTCCAATGGCTGTGCTGGCACCTTTGACAGCAGCTCCAACACGGCCCGCTGCCGGGGCAAATTTGTGGGTTGTGTGTGTAAACCTGTCGCGGTACGTTGGCAAAACATTCGACTCCTCTTCGTCACTTACGCGGACCGTTCGCTCGTAGTCCACATGCGGCGAGATCCAGAGCTGCGATGCAAACGGCTGCAACGGCGCCTTCAACGCCGATGCCAACCCCGTCTGCATGGGCAACTTCTACGGCTGCCCGTGTAGACCCAACCC
>JABSTB010000012.1:0-24439 GCA_013756995.1 Neonectria neomacrospora
GGTGGTGGAAATGGCGGGGAAGTAGCCGTCCAATGTTGATGCTACCGATACTTTCTTTTGGTGCTGCTGCTCAGCGACAAACAAAGAAGCAGCAGATCAACAAAGGGAGGTAGGTACATTGATAGACTCGGCCGGCGTGGGGGTGAGGGAGACCACAAAGGGAGGCCAGACACGGCCAGAGCGACAGGGGAACAGAGGCAGGGAGAGGGAGAAGGAGAGGGCCACCTTGTCTTGAGGAAGCTCATTGTGACTCTACATGGCGCAGCTCGCGCTGGCGACCGACACTCCTGGGTGAAAGACGCGCTGGTTTTTCTTGGTGGGTGATGCAAAGACGAAGACTCTCAGGTAGGCGGACTGGCGGGCGGGCAAGCGAGCGAGGCGGGGGGGTAAGACGAGCGAAAGAAGCGAAAGAAGAGTGGGGGAGAAAGAGGCTTGCTTGTTTTGCTGCTCCTGGTTGCTGGGTCGGGCTGCGCGCGCGCAAGACGCAAAGAAGGCGGCAGCTGAGAGGTAGGATGCAGAAGGGGAGGGAGTAAGATCCGAGGGAAGCAGGAGAGGAGAGAAGATGCAAGGTGGAATGTGAGCTTTGGGGGGCATGCGGGATGCGGGATGGACGATGGTTGACCGTCGATGGACGATGGACTATGGACG
The DNA here is from genome assembly GCA_013756995.1 of Neonectria neomacrospora. Classification (NCBI taxonomy): domain Eukaryota; kingdom Fungi; phylum Ascomycota; class Sordariomycetes; order Hypocreales; family Nectriaceae; genus Neonectria; species Neonectria neomacrospora. The sequence continues at coordinate 649 of JABSTB010000012.1, forward strand.
CTGAGACGGCGACCGCTGCGACCGCTGCGACACACTGGGGACGCTGGACCATGGTCGGATGCCATGAACGAATGGGGGCCTTGAGTGGGTTTGCTTGGGTCAAAACGGGGACCATGGCGGGCGGGCGGCAACAAGGCAGAGGATACCACTGCTAAGGCCAAGGACCCGAGGACCCAAGGGCCAAGGGTTCAACGACCAAGGCGGCGAAACAATGACGGACAGACTCCAGACACGGAGCGCCCCGGCCGATGACGATCTCTTGCCTTGTGCTTCGCCTGCCTTGCTCTGTCTTGCTTGTCCTTGCATGAGATACTGGACCACCGCTGCCAACTCTCAGCTGCCAGATGTGGTGCCAGATATGATGCCAGATGCCCGGGTTTCCCAAAAAAGCAAACCTCCAAGCAAGAGGGAAACAAAACTAAAACAATTGCCCAGTGGTAACAGGGCAGGGCGGACAAGGTCGGGTCAGGTAACAGTCGGTGGCGGGCACCATCACCAAGCAGTCAGGTGGTGGCAGTGTGCACACATGGACAGGACACCACCACCATCTCCAACACCTTTGCCAACTGCCAACGAATCTGCGGCCGAAACAGCTTGTCTGGGTCCATGTGGTCGTGAGCTACTGACTGCACCATCCACTACCACCGCCACCTGCCATGCCCGATCGTCAAACTCATTCCCAGGGTCTATCATCCCAGGGGATCGAGGAAATGGATGCCCAAGACACACGCAAGACCTCGAACTTTCAAGATCCGCCAAGTGCCTGCAGCCGAGGGAGGGAGTGTCCACACTTATTTTCCACTCTGTGACGTGATGCCCAGCAACCATGCCACGCTTTGGCTGCGTTGCTGCTGCTGCTCTTTAGGCTCGGTTTCGGCCTGAGCTTGGGCTTTTCTTTGGGTACCCCCTGACCAGAGCTCAGGCCAGTGGTCGTCGGGAGAGCAAAAGGTAATAAGACACGCCACGGCCAATCTTGTTCCCCGTTATCGATGCCCGCCATCCTCTCTCCTGCCCATGCTCATGCTCGTGGCCATGCCCACGACTTTTGCCACATGCCATGGATGATCCGCCCAGCCAAAAGGGATACAGAGCTGCTGAACAGACCAGGTGGGGAAGATCCCCTCTTCGTGGGCCGTCCAGCACACCAGTCGCGCAAGCGCAAAAAGACAAAAAATGTGCTTAAGCGCTTGGATCCAAGGACAGACTGCCATCCAAGGATACCAAGCAATAGTAAACCTTCCAAAAAAAAAACGGCATCAAGGGATCGTGCAACGCAAGGCAAAAAGAGGCCAGAGATCTCCAGCAACAAAAGAAACAGACATGTGGATTGTACGTACCCGGGGGTCTGAGGGCTCGATCCCTCCATGGTAATGATGGGCTTCAACCCGTCCTTCTTGCGCTTCTTTGCCGCGAGACTGCTACTGCTGTTGCTGTTGTGCCCATTGGTGCCAGCCGATGAAGCTGGTGGCGGCTTCTGCGACTCCGGAGGTTGGCTGCCGTTCATGATTGTGGTGTTGTGGTTGTCGCGAATACTCTCGCAACAAGAGATGTGAAAATCGGGAGTCGGGCGGCGAAATCACTGCGGGCAGTGTGGGCGCGGTGTCGTCTAACGTCTCGTTCTGGCACAGCGATCGGGACTGCGTAGGTAGTCGAGATCGGGTGGGGTGGCGGAATAGTGCAGACTGTTTATAAGTTTTCGTTTCGGCGACTGGTTCGATAAAATCGGTTTAGAAATTGTGACAGCGCAGCAATCGGGTTGGATTCAATGTGCCTCGGCCGTCAGATATGGATAGTGGTGATGGTATGGCGGTCGTCGTCAAAGGAGAGGGGCAGTGGCGTTGACGGCCGTCGCGTCGCAAAAGTCGAACCAGCTGCAATCTGGCTGCGCAATTCTTCCAAGTCAATCGGATGCCGAATTAATTGATGAATTGAGTTGATGATGGATAGCTTTCGATAGCACTCTGGGCGGGCCGTGATGACTACAGCGACGAAGGCCTGACGTGATGTGAGGAGGAGAAGAAGAACTGCAAGCGCGAGAGGCGGGACGGAGGTCGGGGGGTCGGTTTCGTCGGAGGGTCGAGTTCGTTAGGTGAGTTATTGCACCCGCACCAAAAGAAGGCGTCGTCGACGGGGTGCTAGCAGCTCGACTAGTCTAGCGGAGATCCCTTGTCGCGAATCGTCAGCTCAACAGCAACAGATGCTTGTCGACATGATTGCCGCGCAAAGGCAGGGCAACAGCAGCGGGGGCGCAGCTCGTCTCACACACACAAAAAAGGTTATGGGACCTAAACCAAGACAAGCCAAGCTGACAAAGAGAAGGTGGATGAAGGGCACGGAGGGAGATAGGGAAGAGGGGACAGGTACTGTTTGGGGATGGGTTGGAGGGGGCCTTTGGGGTGTGGGGATGATGATGGAAACTGTGACGGACAGACAGCCTGCATGGGATGCGCTCAGGGATAACCAGAATTGCGCGCAGCCAAGGAGGAGGAGCAAGGAATAGACGGAGGTGCCCAGATGGCTACCAACCGGGAGCTTGAGGAATAAGCAGTGAACGGAAACTGTAGATGAAATGACGAAGCAAATGCGACGCTGAATATAACATCTCAATGCCATGTCTTTTTTGCTTAGGATCCGGAGCCGCCCAGGCTAAGACAGGATCTAGACAAGGCAGCAGAGCATATCAAGATGTACAGCAAGATACACATTTTGGTGGAGATGGGTTTGAGGCATGGAGGCATTTGTAGCTTTTGCGTTGTTTGCGACAAAGGTGGCACTGGGAGGGGGTTGATCGGGATGATGGAAGATGAGGCTCTTACTGTCTGCCGACAGCCAAGACAAGAAAGACAAAACAAGAACGCAGCCGCGCAGAGACTTACCAGGAGAAGAATAGTCGTCGACGCAATGGCCGAGAGAATGTCCAATCACGAACAATATGTACAAGCAGCAAAAGATGGGACGACGATTTGATGGTGAAGATGGAGATTTGGGGAGGAAGAGAGAGGGAGAATTTTAGAACGAGAACTTTGAAGGCGGGAAGGACCTGAGTTCTTCTCCCTCCACTAACAACCCGGATGCAGTTGCAAGCAGGCTGCTGGGATGGAACGGCCTGCCGATTACGATGGACATTCTCCAGCAGCAGGAGCAACCAACCGTACCTGCCCAGCCGGCGGGAGTAGTAGCCGGCAGGAGCAGCATCCGGCAGTGGCCCGTCGTTGGAGCTACTACTCCTAAGGCGTGGACTTGAGTGTCACAGCAGCAGCCAGAGTGGGTGGTAGGGTACCATGGTGGCAGCGCATCATAACCTAGTAGGCGCAATACTCGGAGACATTAGTTTGGGCTGAGGTACCTTGTTTCTCAAAGATACACGATAGCACCCGTCCGTCCCGTCCCGTCCCTTTAATTACAATAACACGGCGTATGAGGATCAAATGTTGTTCGTCTCTTCAATGCCTTCCCTTGTTTGGTCGTAATTCGCGTACCACGCCAAATGCTAATTCTTGTTGTTGCTAGGAGGTGGACTTGATTGAATTGTAGAGCTTGCCGGTCTATAATTCACTAAACCGCATCCCCCTGTACGATGCTCCTCTTCCACGCAGGTCTCTTTCTGCCATGCTCTGAATTAGAAAGACATCAAACAAACCTCAATCACGGCACAGTGAAGGACATCGTGCACGTTGCCATCAAAGAAATATCCATGCCCTCAATAATCTCCATTCTTCCATCTTCCATCTTCCGTCTTCCATATTTCATTCTTCCGTATGAAGTGCGTCCACCTAAAACCTCCAACTCGCTTGCGTCCATAGTGCGACTCTTCGTCTGCACCCCCTGCGGCACCCGGTGTTCCCTAAACTTGGCCTGACGTCACTACTCGCAGGAAACCTCCGCTTCTGCCGCGCCCCATCCAAGATCCTTCTGTCGCCATCGCTATCGCTGTCCAAGAGATTTGGCTTGATGCAGTTCCAAGGATTGCCCACCGTCATTCCACTGCGTTCTGGTCGGAAACTTCTCCGACAGAGAAGCGAGCGCGTCTACACTATCCTAAACTAAGGCCACTGTGCTTGGTCGTACTGGGCGACAAACTCCCCTTGCTCGTTAGCTGATCCTGAGAGTCGCACTTACACAATGCCCTCCCAGTCAAGGCCTCTCCACAGGCAGGCCTCTCCACAGGCAGGCCTCGCTCGCGTTGCCCTATCTTCTCCCATCCACCCACGACTCGCTCAAGTGGCACGAGGTACCATAAAGCTACTAGTACTTAGTCAGGCCTTCTCTAATCCTACGTAGACACCAAATAAAGCTTCTATGTCAAAGACTCAGGCCGGCCTCTCCTCTCCAATAGGCTCGCACCAGGTGGTCGCACAATTGCAAAAAGCAGGTGCCGAGGCTGCCACTGTCTGCTCCTTGCTCCAGGTCACATGGCCTCATCGCCTCCCACCGTCGTGAATGCGCTACATGGCGATGCACCACCCGCGATGCGCCGCTGGGCCGTCCTTCACATGAAAGCCGTGGACCACAATCGTTCGGACCTAAGAGTGACGAGACAGATCAGCGTGCACAAATCACAGGGCGCATTCTCCATGTCGAGCTTTGGCAAGAGAGCCGCTTATCGGGTCACCTGGTATCCTTCTTGCTGAATGGATAGATACCACGGTCACACCCCTCGTCGGCACGACTTCCCAGCCTTTCCCGGAATAGTTTGGCCTGCAGAACATGGCATGGTTTCTCTTCTTTAAGCTCCGTTTTATGGATACTAAGTATAATGTAACTAATTGATTCCCGGTACGCCCCAAACGCCGATAACATGGTACCTGCCAACACCAATCCTCTGATGTCCTCGGCCAATAGCATACATACACAGCATCATCTTGTTAATGAGTTTATGCTCATCCGCATACGGATCCACCACAAGAAAGACCTTAGTTCTTCCGCTTGCTCTTCTGGGTCATCTTGCGGAAAGCTTCCATACCGCCCGCACCCAGTGGGCGATGTTCCATGCCGCCGCTCGGTCCATCGAATGTACTCTTCGGCGCAATAGTGTAGCTCGATGGCAGGTTGGCCATGCGAGCCTGGTTGTTGGTTCGCGCCGGTGCCAGGAACCGCTCCCGCTCCGCATCCCGCGCCGACACCGCAGGGCGCTGGGTGAGACTGAACTGTGAGTTTGTCTTCTGGCGCTGTGCCATCTTGGCGGCCCTGTAGTACAGTATTAGTTGGGCAAGACGAAAAGGTTCGGCATAAGGAAACATACTGGTAATCGAACTCGCGAGTCTCGATATGTCGCTTCTTGTAGTCGTCGGTCCGCTTCAGGATGGGTCGGCTCCATTCTCCCAACAGCCGCTGCGCCATTCGCTTGATACTTGGCTCAGGCTTCTTGCTTCGGGTGTAGAAGAAAACCACCTTGCCGATGCCACTGCTAAGAAGCGTCTCCTTCTCGACGTTCAGCTTTGTGAGCGCCATGAAGATGTCCCGCTGAATATTGTAGGCTGGCAGAGACCCGTCGTTAAGTGGTTCCAGGAAGAATTTCACGTGCTGTAAGAAGTTGGTATCAGGATCCAGCACTGCGTGCTGCACGTTGTTGCGGTTGAGAATGGCTGTAACGTCAGGCAGAAGCTTGAGCTTATGAAGAGCGGGTTGGCCGGCCTCGCGGGCCTGGTTGTCAGCCTGGCACGCCCGTTCCATCTGAACCTTGAGGTCAGCTAGCTGCTCATCGATCTCGTCTTCGAGGTCCTGTAGAAAAGCGCGTGTTAGCGACCGTGACTATGCGTATTAGGGGCTCTGGAAAAACTCACAATCTCGTCCTTCTTTCTGCGCTTGGGGCCGCTGGGCTTCTTGATGGCGGCATCCAGCGCGCGATCGATTGCCCTTTTCCGTTTCTCCTCGGGGGAGAGATGGTCCTCGTTCTCTGGCTCGGGTGTGGCAGCCTTAGCCCGAGGGCGTCGCTCACCCTCACCCTGGCGCCTCGATCTCCGCACCTGCTTGCCTCCTTCATCCGCGCCATCGTCCATGGCAACATCATCGTCTCGGTCTCGGCGCTTCTTCTCTCTGCGGCCCTCTCGAGGCTTCTTGACGACCTCGCCATCCGCGCGCTTTCGCTTGGTCGCCTTCAGGGTGCGGGCAATGTCCTCGTCAATGTCGACCGGTCGGTCCTCAATGTTGGCGGTTTCGGGGTCGTAGTCCTCAAACTGATCCTCGTCCACTTCGGAAAGCATCTCCGACTCCTTGTCAGAGTCGTCGGCAGCTGCAGCGTCCTCATTATGATCTCGTTCTCGGCCATTGTCGACGGGTTCGTTGGCTGGCGATCCAACCGGAGACTCGTTGTCGGACATAGTGTCGAGTGAGCGAGGGTTTGATGCCGGTTGTGAAAGATGCAAATACGAACCCGGCTACTGCCGTGAGAAGGAGAGTCGCGCGTGGAGTTGCTGGTGGATTAGAGGAAGATTTCTCGGGCAACTCCAGGATGGACTGTCAGGGAGCTTCAACTTTCTCTGGGGCCTTCTTTGAACCGCGACAGAGGTTAGGCGCACCCCTGCAGCTGACCTAAGCAACCACTGTGATCTTTGATTTCGGCCTCAGGCAGCAACGCATTTGTTTACTTTGGAGCTCGTTGCCATTGACAATCAACGAGGCCAACATGCCAAAAAGCTGGTTACTGTATAGTGCGGACCTCTGCAGCAGGGCGGGCTAAACGATCATCTCTCGCATCCCAACAAAGATCACAGTGACCACCACAGCCGAGCATCTTGCAGCAACGATGGATCGACGGACTTACGAAGGCCACATGGATTGGGAGTACCAGGGTAGCGGTGCTCTTGATCCCACAAGTCCTTTTACACATGCCGCCGAGAGTGGTTCGCAAAATGGTTGGTACATGATGGCGTCGCCCACAGCTGCAACTGTTGCCGCGACATAACAACCGCTGGCTAACCTTATCATCGCACAGTCTTTGGTTCGCCCTCAAAACCGCTATTGCGACCGAACCCATTTGCCAACTTGGGGACGCCCACGAGATCTCAACCCCCTCCTCCACAGACGTCCTCCTTCACGCCACAGCTACATTCTAGGGCTTCAGCCCCTGCATTCCGCAATCCCGCATTCACGACGCCTCGAAAGCCCTTCGACGAGCTAGCTCTATCCGAAGCGTCTGGTGCTGAAGACAGTCCTGCCCTCACAGAGGCATCCGACTTCCCCAACGATACCCCAGAGGCAGACCGTATGGGCGATGTGATTATGGGCGGAACCATGACCCCCTCCAAGATTGATAAGTCTTTTCGATATGGCAAGGCTAGTCTCCCGTCAAAAAAATACACTTCGGGGAGAGGAGAGATTCGGGGGACCCGGGATCTTTCAGCAACGGATCTCCTGAGAAAGAGGAAGCGACACAATCTTGACAAGGACGTCGGCAGCCTGGCCCGGTACCGAGGTCAGGGATGGGAGGATTCAGATGCCGACTCGGATGATAGTATTGTCCCGCGGTTGCAAAGCCGATCACGCAGCAAGAAGAACAGAGAGCCCCAACGCGGCATCGTGGGATCCATCTTTCACATGTTGGACCAGCACCCGAATGCCCCCGACAACCTGTTCCGATGGATTCAGCTGGTGGTCAATTTCTTCCTCGTTTCCATTTTTGTTTACATTGGCTGGGCTATCGTAGACACGGTACGGTCGGATATTCGCAACGCCAACGAGGCGGCTCGCCTAGAGCTGATGAGCAAAATGACGGAGTGCCAGAATCAGTACACCATGAACGGGTGTTCCAAAAAGGACCGGCCTGCGCTTAAGATGATGTGCGACGAGTGGTATGATTGTATGATGCAGAACCCAGAGTCAATTATGCGCGTCAAGGTCACGGCGAAGCAGATTGCCGAGATTATCAACGAGTTTTCTGAGGCAATGAACCTCAAGGCATGGGTAAGTGGCATCCGCGAGTCAACTACGAACTAAACATTAGATGAGCTAACACATGGGTAGGGCTTCTTCTTTGCCATCCTCATCCTCTGCGCCTTTGCGAACAACCTCACGCTGGGCAAGCATAGTGTCGACAAGGCCGTCCCAGCCGTCCCTTCGCAGTCAGCCGCGATCCATGACCCATCGATGCCTCCCGAGAGCGGCCCTGGGTTCATGTGGGTTCCTGTCCAGACACCAAGAGTAAACCGACATGCGGTAATAGACGATGGGACAGACACGGATAGCTCGCCTCCAAAGATGAAACCCCTCCTCGCCGCACCATACACGCCATCGCGTCGAAGCCCGAGCAAGAGAGATCGGTCACTAAGTCCAATCAAGTATGGGCGGACCCCGGGTAAGGGAATTTAGGTGGCAACCGGGGGAAAACAACAAGAGACGGTTAAAATGTATGATAAACGAATAGTATGGTATTCAGGATGCATGCATGGTGCGCCGACACACTGGTTGACAGGCTTCCCGTGAAGGTGTGCCGCTGGTCTAGACCTAGGTCTAAAGACACGCACTCAAAGTCGAACGATAATGATATAGCTTCGGCGGAGGCGTCTTACTAATTATACTACAGTACAATCGCACCAATCGCAAAATGTCGTGCGAGATGAAGTTATATTGAGACAAGTTGATGACGTATGGCGGGGCACACAGTTGTGGAGGGGTGGCGCAAGGAGTCAAAACCCTAAGCTCTGTTGGCGTTGAAACTATTCTCGTGGGATACCAGTTACGAGTAGGATGAATGGGTCGGCACATAGAGAAGCATATCCCTCGACGTAGATGGTGCTCACGACCGCGGAGCTAGGACTCGCTTAGGCTAGTCGTCTACCAAGTGTTTGCTTGGCACGGCAGTCACTCGAATCGAAACCAGAACTTGATGGACACGGTAGACATTCGACGTTGATTGTCCTAAAATCTGCTACATTGTATATCATTGGTGGTTGTGTGTGGCTTCTCTGGAGAAGCCCACTGACATAATTTTCCGTGAACAAAAAGCATTCAAGGCTCGAGTCGTGCGCAGCAGACCTCACCGGCCTAGGGATTTCATGCAATGGAACGTTCCGGAAGCTCAATGAGGGATGGAAATGATTTACCTCAACATCGCGAGATGGTCATAGAGGTGCAGTTGGGCGGTTCCAGGTTTCGGCGTAATTCGCAAGGAACTGACTGACTGACTGACTAATTAATTGGTTGACTGGTTTATTTAGTCTGAGAGATGGCATGGTGCAAGATCGGGGAGTCGTGAATGGGATTGGATGTGGGCTAGACACCTACATACTTCCTAAGTAAGGTACCAGGTAGCGAGTAGTTTGAAGTTGGCGATGAATGTCGGTGGTGAGTGCCGGTGATGAGTGCCGGTGATGAGTGCCAATGGTGGGTGAGTGCTGGTGGCGAGTAGTGGGGAGTAATTATATGACTGCGACTGATAGGTGGTGGTGCAAGGAATCAAAACCACCGGGCAGGCGGAGAACTTGCCTGCCATCTGCCCAAAAGAATATATGTGCAACCGTCTCGGAGATATAATCTGGTCGAGATGGCCCAAAAGAGAAGCAACATGATGCACGATGACGATGGGTTGGTTAACATCCATTGACCAAGCCCCAACAAGCCCCATAAGTATTCCGTGTCCAACTTCGCCCACGCGCGCCACTCCCCCATCGCAACAAACGGCCCGCGTCTTCGGAAAGAAATCAAATATTCAACTTACCGGCCGCAATTCCGGCAAGGGCACGAGACGATGCGCTACAAGCAAAGGCCTAGCCTTGTAACAGTTCCGTTTCCCCTTCTCCAGTCTAGGCGAAAGCGCACATGGACAAGCTTCGCCGAGCTTCCGCCGTCTTGATATCTCCCACTCGAGAAAACCACGCCGCTTCACTCTCTCATCACTTCTCTCCTCCACGCCCACGTCGACCTCCACGTCGGCGGGCAACCCCTGGCCACGGACCCGAAAATCGCATTGCTACCTCTCTGGCCATCCTCTTTACTGGTCGCAAAACCACTCGCCATCGCTACTCTCCATCTCTCACTCCTATATTTCTTTTCCTCGCCGTTGCCTGCCTGCGTCGGTAGGTAATCGGCGGCCTGCGCCTCTTCTCGAAAGCCGCCCTGCGAACCTCCCGAACCCCGAACCAGCCAGCCCTAACCGCCCAAGTCAACTCTCACAACTTCTCTCACCACCACGCGATCCCACGCTCCCGATCCCTCCAGCCCTCCCTGGATACCCCGCTACTTCACCTCGTGCCATTCTCTCAGGTGCGGCGCCGGAGAACTGCCCCGCAACACCGGCGATATCCGCGGCCGCTCCAAGATCAAGTTCTCACCCTTCGTTCCCTCCACCATCCCTCCGCAGCATGTCAAAGTGCGTCGCCTCAGTCGCAGTCACCGCCGCCCCGAAGAGACCCTGGCCTATCCGATCCCCCTCGACCTGAATAACCCGCGACCCATCCGCTCATACTTGGGTGCCCAGCGACCTCTCGGCCGGCCTGGACGCGATGGACGAGGACAATACCACCAACACCCCAGCATCGGCGCCCAACTTGCAGCCCAGCTCTAGCGACACAAACCAGGGAGCATCTAGGTCACAATCGCAGAGTAATCCAACCCCGACGTCTGTCCGGTCCTCCAATACTCCTTCAAACACTCCCTCCAATACCTCGGGGTCGGCCTTAGCCAACTCCCACTCTAAACGGCGTCGCGGGCTTGGCGTTGTAACGCCCAATGCCTGCACCGAGTGCCGCAAGAAGCGCGCAAAAGTAAGTGGTGGGTTTTGGTCGCATACCTTATGCCTTGTCTCCCGGTAGTCGTCGCGCCCTCCCTCGCTGACGAACTTGCTTGTTCCTACAGTGCGATGGCCAAAGACCCTGTGGGCGCTGCAAGGGCCAGAAGGACATCGAGTGCGTATACGAGGTTCCTGTGCGCCAGTCAAAAGAGAACCTGCGAGCCGAAATCGAGAACCTCCGGCATCGACAACGCTCCAATGACCAAGTCTTTGCCGCCCTCGTCCGCCCAGAGCATTGGGAGGAGGTCCTGACACGCCTCCGAGGTGGTCAATCTGTCGAGAGCGTCTCCGAATGGCTGGGCGGCACCTTACCCTCGGGTGGAGGTGCCGTGCCTTCCTTTGCCCAGCGGTCAGACACTTCCTCCACGGCTCATGTGGCTGGCTTTCCTGGTGGTAGTCTCAGCTCACTGGCTGCCATGAGCATCGGCGTCAACCCATCGCAACCGCAGCCGCAGCCGCCCGCGGCGCAGACTGAGATGGGTCGAAATAGCCCATGGCACTTTTCCTCTCAGAGCCAGGCTGGGTCTACACGGAGCAACTCTCACCCAGATGCCATGAGCTGGACTGCCGATGTTCGAGGTCCACCCCAATCTCAGATAGGATTGTGGGCCAATGGGATACATCCAGATCATCTTTCAGATGGCCTGCCGAGGTTCCGGGGTCTCGAACAGATCCTATCACCCCTGAATGATCCCGAAATGCATACTCCATCCAGCTCGTGGACCACCATCACCAGTGACATCAATCTAGTCCAGCACCTCCTCGCCCTCTACTTCTGCTGGGAATATCCCACCTTCGCATCCCTCAGCAAGGAACACTTTCTGCAAGACTTCCAAGACGGTCGACATCGTTACTGCTCACCAATATTAATCAATGCCCTCCTTGCCTTGGGCTGTCGCTTCTCGACACAGCCCATGACACGCGCAAACCCAAATGACCCGTATTCATCCGGCGACCATTTCTTCAAAGAGTCGCAACGGCTCTTTCACCAAGAGACTGACCATCACAACTTGACCACAATTCAGGCACTCGGAATCATGTCGATTCGGGAAGCCAGTTGTGGTCGAGACTCGGAAAGTTGGTACTACGCAGGCCAGAGCATCCGGTTAGCCATTGAGATGGGCCTACATCGCATTCAGGGCGAAGGGGATGAGGATGAGCTAGCTGTGCAAGCGGCAACATTCTGGGGGGCCTTTGCATTAGATCAGTGAGTCCATGATCCCTTGGCGATATCTGGTACCCCTTTCTCATCATTTTATCACAGCGCTTGGTCTCTTGCCACCGGCTCGCTGCCTCAATGTTCCTGCTTTCCTCGCCTGCCGCCAAAACCGGCGATTATCGGTGACATCGAAGCCTCTCTTTGGGTACCATATACTGACGATGGTGAGTTTCAGAGTATGATACACCCACCTACAACTAGTCCTAATAAAATGCAGGTGCTCCCTTACAGCGCTCTTGTGAGCAGCCGTCTAATGTACGCTCGGTGTACAAGTGTTTCTGTGAACTTAGCGAGCTAGTTCACCAGTCTCTGTATATTCTTCATTCCCCTGGGCGACCTCTTACAGCAAGGGATCTTTTGAGTATATACACACAATACCTGAACTGGTACGATCGGATACCGGAGGTATTGAGGCTGGGGCACAACTTCACCCCGGCGGTACTATTTGCCCAGTAAGTTTCTTACGCGCAACAAGTTTGCGAAATCCCAGCGTAGGCGTAGAGGCACTGACATCTTGAAGCATGTACTACCACTTTGCAATTTTGCTCCTATTTAGGCCGCTGATCAAGCTGCGGATCATCGGCTCCAAGGTGTCGCCACGAGATGTCTGCTCGCAAGCTGCAGACGCCATTCAAGGCTTGCTGAAATCATACTCGCAGCTATATACGTTGCGCAGAACACCATCCTTCGTACCATATTTTGTATTGACCTCGGCCATCATGCATTTGGCCATTGGCGCCAGCAACATTCAGTCCAGCTCAGATGTCTCTACGCCCGATAATGTGGAGGCCGCGGCTAAGATCGATCCTCACGTGAAGGACGCTATTCGTCAGGGCATAGACGACCTTACCGAGATGGCCCCGTGTCATCGCTTTGCCGAGCAAGCGCTGAACATCCTCCGCCACCTTGCGCAGAAGTGGGACATCGAGGTCGACATTAACGGCGACACACTCACATCAGAAGAGTACGATAGGCTTGTGAAGCCAAGCACGGGCAGCCTCAACTTTTTTGCGCCTAATATGCGAGAGGCAGACATACTGTGCCATTGGGGAACTGGCAAGATCACGGCAGGAGGCGACGAGACGCCCTCAGTAACCAAGACGGCGGACAGCATGGAGAATCCTCTCTTCTGGCCATTTCCCATGCAGGGACGGCCAATCCTCCCGGGCGGCAAAGAGTTGGAAGATGCCGGCTTTGCGATATTTTGATGCACGAGGTTGTCGCAGATGTCAGAGTCAGCTTCGGGGATTCGGAGAAGTCGGCGCCTTGCAACACGATCACAGAAACGGCAGTGGACCAACATCTGAATAACCGACAAACATTCATAGAGAGGGGCCAGCAGACAGGGCAAGTGCCTATAGGGCCCTTGGGGTTTACGAGCTGCACCAAATGGCTTCTCGGAACAACCCAATTACTTCGGTATGTTCCGTAGCTCTCTCCAGTACACCAAGGGAGAGGAAGGCAAAGCAGTCTGCTAGGGAGTTGCCCCCAAGCTGGTAAAGCATGTCGCCTCAAAAGCAGGGGAAAATAGCATTTACATAAGACCTTTTATACAGGTCGTGTATCACATAGTTGTAGTAAACGAATGAACTATGTTCACACCATTTCGGTGTTTGGTAATTCCCAAACGGGCGCCTAAGGCTGGGTATGTGATAAGCGGTATTGCGTAACAGGAAAACTACTGAGACAACAAACACCTCTGCATACTGTTTTAGTGTAGGCCAAACTGTATGTAAGTGAGAACTATTTATCATGCACTTGCTTAGGCTTTTGCAGACAAAGATGAACTTCTTCTAGTTATTTGTGTTGGTTCATTACTTTGGTCGTCCGAGCCCTCGTTGTTCCTGCGGCTTAGCAGTTCACGGCCAACAGCCACACTGTTCATGCTCAGAAGTTCTTCAGATAGAACTATCGCCCCTACATTCAGCTAAAATTTCTGGAACTGCGAAAAATGCAAAGTAAAGTATAGCAAGACTGGGAGCATACCTACCTACGTATCGAGGTGAAACTGAGTACTTTACGTTTCAGTACAGGGTAGTCCAAATGCGAGCTTGGCCGGGTTGGTTGATATCGAATTGTGCCTGAGGCATACGTCACCTCCCGACTTCACGGGCCGTGACGTGCCTCGGCAGCGGAAGGGCATGAGCAAGCTCCCTAGAACTCGGGATCCAACCATCAACTTGTCATCATCTTCACCAACATCATCGCCGTCGCATCACCCTCACGAGACTCGAGTCATGCTGCGGGCTGAGCATCGCCAACCGACGCCGCATTTAGACGACTGAGAAGCGCGCCCGCTTCTTCCTCACGGCCGCCTTCGGTAGGCGCATCCAGACGTGATGGCTTCATCCTCAACGACCCGGCCACCCGCTGGTACCTCTGCCTCGACTTCCAAAGCAAAGCCAAAGCCACGTGCATCGCTCGGTAGCATCCTGTCGATGCCCCCACAATGGCTGTCCATGTACGACGAATTTATCACCAAGAACGCCGGCCAGGTGTCGCAGATTGAGAGCGCCCTACGCAGCTTGACATACATCATTCCAGGTGAGTACGCTCTGCGGGCGCCCACAGGGCTGGTCCTGGTTCTATCAAGAAGAATTGCCTCTAATACGAGATGCTGCATCTAGGCCGCTTCCGCGACGCTGAAATCGCATCAGAGTCGATCCATTCGGGCGTGCAACTCCTCTCCCTCTACCATGATACGCTACTCCAGAAAGCGTTATCACGCCTCCCCATGGCATCCATCCCCTCAGCGCACGCGCGATACACCCGTTACTGGACCCAGAAGAGTGGTGCCTACCGTCGGATAGCCATGCTGCTGCAGATGGTCATCTACACCGAGATGCTTTGGGAGATGTCGGCCAAGCGCCGGGGCGGCGAGCGATCCCGATGGAAGGTAGTGGTGATTCTAGAAGCCATCAAGGCATTTTGCCGACTCCTTCTGATGCGCATCACACGGTCGCGGCCCTTGGTCTCGCCTGTATTACCGGAACGGGAACCCATCCCCGAAGACAAGACACCCGAAGAAGACGAAGATGCGCTTGCGTTCCGCAGTGAGAGTGAGCTGATGGACGACGTCTCGGCAAATGGGTCCGTATCTGAGGATGGGCTGAATGGCGGGTCGCAGACGCTGAAACCGCCGCACGAACGCGAGTGGGCCATGCCGAGGACGGGCATGAGCCTGCCATCTCTTCCGGTTGCTGGCGACATCAGCTCGTATCTGCTAGGACGCGTCCTTACAGCTGATGACATCAAGCCGGCGACTAAGCTGCTCAACCAACTGCAGGGAAGCGGCCATGGCGCAGAGATTCTGCACATCCTGTCGCCGTTGGTGTACGCGGTTGCCATGGCCCGGAGCGACAACAAGAAGGCATGGACACCCTGGATGATCGGGCTGGCAGTTGAATACGCGGCCCGGCAGCTGCGGGATCGCGGGCTGCGCACCACGTCCCTGGAACGCGACGAGTGGAACAAGCGCGGGTGGTCGATGGGCTGGTGGGCGATGCGGGGAGCATGCTACGAGAATGTAACCAAGGGCGTCGTGGGTGGCGTCAGCAAGCGGATGCCGGGATTCATCGCCGGGATATTGGAGGACTACGAATATCTCTGGGAGAACTACTACTTCAGCACGAGTGCGTAAGGCGGCGAAGCCATCGGCGACATTTCCAGGGAGGGCGATCCTTGGGTAGATGGATGCGGGACTGGAACCGGTTCCGTTAGGTTGATGGCCGATCTTTTCTTGGGAGGCTTTGGCGGCCGTACGATACCGCCAGTGTGGATTCGCGACGGTGATCGGTGAGATGATGATGGATGGAGTTTGGGGATCACCGAGAAAGTTTCTGGAGGCGTCAGCACGGTCGTGCGGGAGAGCCAGCCAGTTACCAGGGCTGGGCATAATAGGAAACTTCAAACAAGAAGGGGCGCACTACGAAGTACGAGTTTGCGATTGTGGCAGTGCTCGGCCGAGAACACCTCAGCTCGCGCATGCCGGGCGTGCCTGGTGCCTTGTGCGCGGGTTCCTGGTGCGGAAGAAGGGTTCAACGGCGTGGGAAAAAGGGACGATCATCTAGGAACATGGAACATGGAACATGCAGTGGTCCAGGCGTGGATGCACGGGGCTTGGTTCCTGAGCAGGGGCTGGGAGGACCGGAGGTTTGACGTTCAGCACATGCACAGCACGGAACACACATGCAGCAGCACGCAGACGCAGGGCACAGCAGGCACAACAGGCACACAGGCACACACGCGCAGCAAAGTCAAAGTACGTACAGCAACGGGGCTGCAAGAGAGCCGCAGAAACGAAGTTGGAGGAGCGTTTAGTGGGCTGTTGTCGAGCATGGGATGTGACGTGCAGCGCCACGGCGTTGGGCGGCCCTCCAAATATCTTCCGAGACATTTCCTGTCCCAAAGAGGGACGCTCCGGCGGCGGGAAACGGGGGGGAGTGGAGATGACTTGGTCGACCTGCTTTGGGCCTTGGAGGCTTGAGGCTTGGGGACCCGGCTGAATGTTTCCAGACCTTCTTCAGCGCGCAGGGAACCATTTTTTCCAAGGGGCCGACCGCGTCAAACAAATCGCAGGAGGGTTCCCGTTGTCTCAGATGTTGATATACTAGATATGGCGCTACTCTTTTCGCCCGGCGCCGGTTCTTGGATTCTTGGTGGGCTTGTGGAGCTACCATGTTGGCTCATGACGAAAAAGCGGGCCTTTCTTGTCGTTCCCGAGGTTGAGAGGAGAGGAGAGAAACGCGCACCGGCTCAGCAGAGAGCAAACGCCATTGGATGAGTCGGAACCAAGGAGAAAAAGAAAACGGCGAAACAAACTTTCAGCCTTTGGACAGCGAACACGAGGAGAAACAGGGACGGGGCCCTGAAATTGGACCCCTCCCCCCAGTGCCGGTGCAACTTTCCAGTGGAGGTGGACTTGGAAGTGGGCGAGACAGAAACAAGAAAGTGGGAGCGGAAACAGGGACAGCCAGATGGGGGGGAGACGAGGAACAGGACGATCCAGAGACGGAAACAGAGACGACGAGAGAGTGCTTGCATTGCGTGGGAGCCGGGAGAAGCAACGCCAGAGAAACAAAGACAAACGACTGGAGAGGGAAACAATGATGAAGACAAACAACGACGCCATCTCTATTTGTTTTAACCTCTTTTTTATTTTATTTTATTTTAAATTTTTTTTTTTTTTGGCCTTGACTTGGCCTTGTACAGTAACCTACTATTATTATCATTCTTGTCAATAACAGAAAATAATGTTTATAATTGCTCCTTACCTACCTGCCTACTTCGTACTCCAGGATCCAAACAAACAATTGGGACTAGGTAGCACAAATAAAGATATACAGATCACGTGGTGCAGGGATGCATGTTTATGCGGACTCGGGTTGTACGACGATACGCACTACACGACGATATGCACGACCTGGGTTGTACAAGGATGACTTCATTTTAATTTCATCGGCCAGAGCCAGCCACCAGATTTGGCTTCCAACCCGGGAGTGGGCTATTCCAGGAATAGAAGTCACCTCGTCACCCTTTGGCCCGTCCGAAGGACCTTGGGGGATGCTGTCACTGCCGCTGCTTTAATACAGCACAAAGGCAGACAACAACGCAACTCTCTCTATCAAGTGGCA
Source organism: Neonectria neomacrospora (assembly GCA_013756995.1). NCBI lineage: Eukaryota > Fungi > Ascomycota > Sordariomycetes > Hypocreales > Nectriaceae > Neonectria > Neonectria neomacrospora. Next base: position 18,227 of record JABSTB010000012.1, read on the forward strand.
AGACGGTCAGGAGTTTCGTTAGTCGCCCCCCCCGGGCGGTTGCCCCCTTTCCTAGGGTGGAGGGATTCATACTTTGTTCTCTCTCCTTTCATTGCCGCGGGATGTAACGCTGGAGGAGAGAAAAGAGCGCAATGACGAGGGAGGACCAACACGCAAAAGACGGGACGGAGAGAGCGCAGATGTTGGGTTGTGGTATCCGCATATCTGGGGGGAACTTCTTACACCTGACCCGCGAGGGCGTCACCTTGGGGGTTGTCACAAGAAAGGCCCGGCGTCAATCCGCCAATCTGGCGGCGCAATTAATCCATGACTCGAAAAGCTGCATCAACTGCGATGCGGCATTGTCATGGCCCAGCGTCAGTTGTCTTGCATCTGCGTCCTTGTGTCTAAGTCTGTGGATTCTGCCGAGTGGTTGCTGGCGGCTGGCGGACTAGACTAACACATTAATAATCGAGGGAAAGAATCCACCTGATGAATTGGATAGCCCGGGCTAGCAGCAGAGCCGGGGGGAAGCTTGAACAGACTGGGCGTGGGTCTACGACCAAAGACTGACGAGTGAAATTGAGCCGTGCGCGCGCCTTTTCGCCTTCTCGAACATTGAGCGAGAGGAAGAGATGCGAAATGACAATTTCACAGAGGACTGGCTCGGGGGCCTCGGGGAACCAATGGAGCGGCGGGATGTGCGCAGGGATTAGGGGATGGATCATGGATGGGATCATGGATGTGTGGCCCCAGGTTGTGCTCTGTTCCTTTGGACTTTGGAACGAATGCCTTGTGGTTGGAGCTTTCTATCAGCTGGTTGGGTCAGCCTGAAGCACTGGGAATCTGACAGCACCGATTTGCACTGCTGCTACAGCAATTGTCGCAGGGAGCCCTCCATTTCGCCGAGTCTGACCTGATGGAACCCCCCTCTCGCCATGTCTGAAGGTGTTGATGCGCCCACAACAAGGAGGGAGATGATCTCACCCGGGTGGGTTGCTGGTGTTGGTGCCGGGGGAGGAAACGTGGGAAAAACGATGGAACCGATGGATGATGAATGATGACGGGATAGGCCTAGGCCCCCAAGCCCCCTCTAGGCCCTCCCCCGGGTGGTGGTTCCTGGTGCTGTCCCTAGGATCTTGGGCCTAAGACCAACAGAGCCAAGTCTGGAGAGTCTAGGCGGGCTAGGCTGCGACAGAAGCTCGGGGACCATGGATGACGATGCGATGGATGCTGGCTGACATTGAACCATGATGGATCATGATTGCTGATGGATGCTGATGGGGGCGGCACGTCAGAAGAGCGGGGCTAGTAGGGAAAAGTGTCCGGGCCAGAGCGTGAGGGAGAGAGATACGGGTTCTGATAGAGAGAGCTGTACGTAGGCAAGATTACAAAGGGGGAGGCTGTGTGCATTACAACGACACGCAGCGACACGCAGCGACACGCAAATGTCGACAACGCAGCGGTTGACACGCAGACAATGCAGACAGACACACACAGACACACACACATGGCAAACTAATTCTGGACGTTGAATGGATGGATGGAAAGACGAGATACCTTACCTGGATGAGTCGGAAGACGAGGCACCACAACTGGGGATGGATGGCCTGTACTCAGACGCACCCCTCCTTTGGGCCACTCTCTCTGGATCCCTCTGACCCGTGTAAAAAAGCCATGATCCATTAGCCAGGGGGGGAGAAAAAGCGAGAGGGGAACAATTGCGCGCCCCCGGCAGATCTATCTCCTGGATTGAGAGTGGGCTCCTGGGCCTGGAACAACGGCCGCCACTGGGCCACGGGTCGCAGACAAAGTCGACGGCTTCCGCTTAGCACACCAACGAGAGGCCTGGCTTCAAGCCCGGTTGCAGACCCGGCGCAAGCCAGCCAAGACGAGTCAAGCCTTGTCTCTCGCTGCTCGTGCTTTTCCTAGTGAAAGTCGAGAGAATCATAAGATGACGGCAATATTTAGCGTCACCCTCCCGGCCGGGACGAGGGGTCGTGATTGGCGGGAAACCCACGGCCGCCATCGGCCCCCGTTTCGAAACGCTCGGCGTGGGATTTTGAGAGAGACTCTCTCTCTGTCACTCGGCTTTCGCAGTGAGAGAGAGAAAAAAGGTATCGGGTGTGTGGTGTGGTTGGGTTGGTTGGTGGGTGTGGCCCTGGCTGTTGTGTTTGTTTCAGGTACGCCTGTTCCTGGTGCGACGGGAGAGGCAGAAGACTTGTCCCAAAAAAAGAAGAGGGCTGGCGCCCAGTCTGCATTGCATCTTTTTTTGCTGGACGTGCACGCATCCGTGAGGGAAGGATGGCGGGAGAGAGAGCGCAGAGAGAAACAGTCAACAAGTCCGCCAGTCAGTCGGTGTGCGCAACCAAGAGAAAGAGAGCGCGGAATCTTTGTCGTTGTGCTATGGGATGCGCCCACGCCCCCCCTTCCCCCCATCTCTCCTATTTTTCCCTTGGCCTTGGGTGCTTTTGTTTTGTTTTCTCGTTCTACTATTACATACCGGCATAGTTCATTACCGACAGGCTTCGGAGGTTAGGAGAAATGACCGTATTAATAAACACTCGCCATATAGGGATTTACAAAAAACACCAGACCAAAGCGGTAGAGAGGGCCGAGAGTGACGTGACGAACACACACACACGCACGCAGGTGATTGATTGATTGATTGATTGACGACAAAAGTCAGACACGCAGAGAGATGCCCACTTCCCACGGGTCAGACCGACGGGGCTAGCTCGTGGCATGGGGTTCGGAGGACGAATGGACGCCAGGCAGTGTTGCTGTGCAAGTCGCTAGAGGAGAGCTGGCGGGGACGGAATGACCTCAGTTCAGCGGCGCAGGGGTACGATGCGAGTGAAGTGTCTCTGAAGCGCCATGGTGACGATGATGACAATCGGATCGGCTACCTATCAGCAAGCAACCACTCAGCGTGCTGGACTAGGTAGTCTAAGTAGCTTGGCCTTACCTCCTCCCCGCGTCTGTCTTCCTTTCCCCGTATCTTTGGCTCTTTAATTAATCGAGAACACCAGAACCCGTTCTCCTGCTTGCTTCCTCTCTTTAGTATGACACGGGCCTTGGAGCCTCCATTCCAGCACATTTCGGGGGTTGTCTCGGATCCCGGACAAAATCCCAGGCTCCCCCTCCCCAGCGCCATGGAAAATGGACCCTGCCTACTTTCGTAGCCCCATTTCGCGCTTCGCCCCCAGGGATTGAGATCCATAACCAAATCCATGCTCGGGTGCGAGACCCCTGCTTCTGCTCTGGGCTGCTCTTCCGTTGATGGATTTCGAGTCTCGGAGCGAGTTGACTAGGGTTGCGACTTGGTAGCACTCTCCCGTTTGTACGGATACTGTATGCTAAATATTAGAGGAGAGACAACAGGAACAGCAACAGGAACAGAGCCGGGAACAGGTTGCGGGCTGTTGGTCTCCACCCCAGGATGATCCATCCACCATGCGAAATCCACCCTTCGGTTCCCATCACGCACAGGCTCAGCCAGGGCTCAAGCAAGGCAATCAATCCCCTTTGGTGGTTGAGAGGGCAGATGTGCGGAGAGAGAGGGACCGAATCTGGGTTGCGTCCTCTGAGTTTGTACGTAGTATTCGTACAGTAGTGTATCTCCTTGCCGGACATGTTTCTTCCCCTGTACGAAGCATCTCCATTCTCCATATCGTGCGTGCCCTGAATTGATCACCGACAAAGAGTCAGCGAACCATCCCGGCCCGACACGATGGGCGAGGTAAGGTATTCCCAAAGTTCAAAGACAACATCTCACCTCACACATGGACGCGGCACCGCCCGCTCGTTCGAGTTTTTGGGGTCTTACTCAGTGGCCTCCCCCACTGCAGCCATCGTCCTCTGCGTCGCGGTCTATCTCGTACTCAATCGGCGTACCGGGCTGCAGGTACTGCCGCTGTCCTCGCCACCATTTCTCTGTGCTCAACACGGGCGAGTCTGTGTGTTCAACAGGAAAAAGAGGGTTCCACAGACCACAGACCCTCAGCTGAAAACAAGCCGCATAACGCGCAACTCTTTCCCTCTCCAGTTCCCCGGTGTGCCTTTTTTTGGTTGTGGGCAATATAGCAGCGGCCTGCCATAGCACCGGATTGCCCTGACGTGCTGGCATCATCCCCAGTGACCGACAGACACCTGGACACTGGAGAGGGGACCTGACCTCGGAGGAAGAGGGGGGCGTGCAGGGCGCCTGTAGCCACTGTGGCACGGCGCAAGACCTTCTGCGGGTTGCGCTGTGTGGTTATGAGTGCGTCTGCGCTGCTGCACGAATGCCGTATCGTATCGTGTGGGCAACGCGTGAGTGGGCGCCGTCGCTGGGGGATCCAAGTTAGAGAGGAGCCCAGCCAGCCCACTGCAGCGCCAAAAGCCCGAGCCCCGAGCCCACGGGAAGAGAGGAGAGAGGAAAGGACGACGGCGTGTTTCCCGCACGCCCAGTCCACCCCACCCCCCCTAAAAAGGGATCTAATTCTGTTCGGAGAAATATGCCAACGCCCGAGAGAGCAGACACTGAAGAAGGTGCGTGCGAGGAACAGAATGCGAGAGGAGCGAGAGCCTCGCTACGAAGTCCCGGAGTACGAAGTACCTACGAATACCTTACCTTGCCTTGCCTTACCTTACTGCGCGCATGCATGCTATGATCCTGTCCCTGACCCGTCCCTGACCAGTCCCTGGCTTGTCCCTGGCCTGGGTATCCCATCCTTGTCCGTGCCTTCCCACGCTTGGCGTTCCTTCCTTTCCACTCCCACTCGGCCCCTTCCTCCTTCTTCCTCTCCTGCTCCTGGCTCCTGGCTCCTGGCTCCTGGCTCTTGCTTCCGCTCTACTTCGTACTCCTTCTGCCTTCCTCTCCTCCTGTCCTCCCCCTTCCCGTCTCCTCCCGTCCTTCGTCTAGGTACCTACCTGTTTTCACTTTCACTTCCACCTCACTCCTTCCTTCTCGTCTACTTTTCACTCCTCCCACTCCCCTCCCGCTTCCATCGCCCACTCCCTCCTCCAAGCCTCGCTCTCTAATCTAACCTCTCCAACTCTCCCACCCACACTTGTCCCTCTCCCTCTCTCCTCCTCTTTCCCACCCGCTCATACAATTACATGCCTCTGGCCATCACACACATTTCTTGTGTGTGTTGCCTTCCATCATCGTCGTCGTCGGCTCGTCCACACCACACTCGCTTGAATTAACAAAACAACTTCTTTTTTTTGCTTGGACGCAAGCCCGTACGCACGCATTCACCAACGAACCAACAAGCAAGCAAGCAACCGCAACTTGTAACCCACGCTCGCTCTAGTCTCTCGTTCATTCACTCGCTCTTCTCTTCTTCGTCGCTTTTGAACCGCCAGATGTGGTGAGAGCGGGTCATGGATCAGAGTCAGAGTCCTCATCAGCAAAACCATCAGCTACAGCATCAACAGCAACAACATCCGATCATGTCTTCTCAACATCCGAGCCCGTCGCCGCCCCAGATGCACGACAATTCCCATCCCAGAGATGTTCTCGCCGAGGCTAGGAAGAATCTCCAGGTCCTGATCGATTCGGGTCTTTCCAAGGACCTCCTCCACCAATGGGTTGACGAAAGCCAATCGCTACAGCTTGCTATGGCTCAACAACAACAACAACTTGCGCAGCAGCTCCCGCAGCAGGCGCCCCAACAACTTGCGCAGCAGCTCCCACAACAGCTCCAGCAGCAACATCAGCATCAGCAACAGCAACAGCAACAGTCGCTCGTTAACCACCAGCAACAGCAACAACAGGCCAACTTTGTGCCACCGCCACCCATGCGATGCCCGCCACCTCCTCCTGTCCAAGTTGTCCCGATCCCGACTGTTACCACGCCGACCAGCACCAACACCTCGACGACCACTTCGCCTCCCACTGACATCAAAGTTGAAGCTCTCCCCGAGGACGTTTCTTGTACGTCCCAATTGTTCTCTCCCTTCATCTGGCTCTGTTTTTCTGGTTGCGTCCCATCGCGCCTCGCCATACTGTACCGAGTCGTTGACATGATCTAACCTTTTGTGTTGTGTAGCCATCTTCATGCCTCCTTCGGCTCCTTTTAGCCATCGCCCTCGGATTTCCGTCTCGTCGACGTCCTCCGGCTCATCCGGCCACGCTTCCATCTGGTCCACGAACTCGGGACAGTCCTCCCTCTCCTGGCAATCGACCTCGACTTGCGCTAGATCGCAGGCGCCGCTGCCCCTTCCCCCGACGACCCCCATCTCCGG
>JABSTB010000013.1:0-12760 GCA_013756995.1 Neonectria neomacrospora
GGGCAGCATCAGCTAGAGGTCACGATAAGATCGTCCAGCTTCTCCTCAACAACAATGCCGACGTCAACGCGCAAGGTGGAACATATGGAACAGCACTCCAGGCAGCATCAGCTGGAGGTCGCGATAAGATCGTCCAGCTTCTCCTCAACAACAATGCCGACATCAACGCGCAATGTTATGGAACAGCACTCCAGGCAGCATCAGCTAGAGGTCACAATAAGATCGTCCAGCTTCTCCTCGATAACAATGCCAACATTAACACACAAGGTGGATACTACGGAACAGCACTCCAGGCGGCATCGGCTAGAGGTCACGATAGGATCGTCCAGCTTCTCCTCGATAAGCAGAGTAGCGTCTGAACCCGTCAAGGTCGATGACTGAGGATTAGTATTACATTGTAGTATGGATTGAACCAGGACGAATCATAACTCCATTATTTGAATGTATATGTCGCATCTAGTGATGGGGATCGATGATGAAAGCTCTTTATTTCTATCCTAAAAACGGTCTAAGTGTCAGTCTTAAATACATGACTTTTGAAGATGACAGAAGATGACAGATATCCCTAGCCAGACTGTTGAGGCTACATCATGTAATCAGAAAGCAATCTCCGACGTTTTCCCCCAAAAGCCAACAAACGTGTCTCTGAGCTATAGGTCTTCCCGATGTGGATCAGCTCTTCTTCCTGCCTCCTCACTAGAACCATCAATGCAGCGGGCGTCGGTTTCACCCTCGACGATCTAGAAAAAATTAGTACATCACTTAAGACTATCATTACACTGGGTCAACTAACTGTGTCCCATTCTTCACACCCATTCGTAGGTTCTTGTTTATAGTAGGGCGCGGTGGGAGAGCTCATGGTGTAGCCTGTTTCCGTGACAAGATCACCGAAGAGTGTAGCTTTACATCTGGCAGTTGCCGAACGGAACTCCTCAGCCGATTCTTCATCGTATCCAAAGGACTCGAGGTGGTTTTTCCAATTCTCAAGATGGCAGTCTGTACAGAGATTGAGGCTATCACCAAAATCCGACTTATCCCATCGCTGGCGGACGGAGGTGTCACAGATCTTCCCGGTGTTTCTATAGGGTTAGTTAGATAGGAGACTTGGAAGAAGAGCTTCGGAAACTTAACGGATCTATTAAGCAAGAAATATCCCTATAGTATAGAGCAAGATCAGTGAAAATTGTTGCTAGATAGATTAGGTCAACTTAGAGTACTAAATAGGCGTATGTTCAAACACACCAGGATAAATGGCATCTCCATCTTTCAATGTGTTAGAACCGGCCTTGCAAGCGGACTGGATTGTACGCTGTAGCTCGATGAGATTTTTGTGACAAGTCAGGGTGCAAAGCTCGTCTTGGTTGATTATCTGGTGACCATGACTAGCACTGTCACTACTCTCGTCAATTTCCATTACAGAAACAGCAGGTAACCTATACTTACATGTAACTAGAAGCATCGGATAGCAGCCCATTGGGGCAGTTTTTAGCAGCCGCGCTAATAGCATCAAAGCAATCATCACCAAGGTTTTGCCGATAGTGAGCGAGGATAACCTGTTGGCTAGCTAAAGGAAGCAAGCCAGCAAAGGCACTTTTGACAATCTGCCTAAGAGCCATTTCTGACTGTTTAGTGATGTAAAACAAAGCCGAGACATAGAAAGATCCGAGGGTATTTGAGAGAAACGTCCTTAGTAGGGCACAGGCTTTATCGTTGAGTTGACGCCCATGTTATGTCTCCACCACCAAAGTAGCGCAGGATGCCCACTAAGCCTGGCTCCAACTGCATCCCTGCTTCTGCAGCATTCGTCATTCTCCTAGGCTGATAAAACAAGGACAGTGAGCGCTAGGCATGGCCTCACCGGACAGTCCGAAAAACTCCGGACGCATGTCGGCCCATATTTTGGATCACAGTCGGTGCTTGTGGGTCTCGGTAGGGGGTGGGGACCGCCGGCCGCCGGCATGCACGGGAGAACTTAACCAGCAGGCTTCGGTCCGTCGATCCAGAGGCTCTTGGTCATGTTTTATTCGTTTCAGTCGAACCTTCATCTGTAGTACCCTTACTTCGTAAAGCAACAAAATCGATCTAACTTACTTACTTCATAGATTAGGTCCGCTAGGTAAGAGTAATAAGCTTGTTGCCCATCCGCTTCAGTGGAGGCCTCGGGAGGCACCGAAACTCTCCAGCGGGGCGAACTCGGGGGTGGATATTCCGGAACAACATTACTATTTTCAGCGAAAGATCAGTTGAGGCTTGATGGACCTAGATCTGCTAAGGAATAGCGCTTCCCGGCAATCTGGTTCACGCTACTTAGATAGCGTCTTGCAACAGGGATGAGCTGCAACCAAGTCACATCCTAACTAACAAGTGACACCAATAAAGCCCTGCAAGAGAGTGATAGTGATCACGCGGCCAGCGCCTTTTTGAAACGTCGGCCGCTGCGCGCTTTGTCCCGCGCTTTCTCTTCGTGACCCCCCAGTATATTATTTTGTCTGACATTCGGCCACCGGTGAGGGGAATCAAATTAGGTATGGCGATCGCATGACGTCGGTCGGCGTGTTCTGGCGAGAACCTTCCGCCGTTCGTATTAAATGGACGTGAGTACAGTGGGGGCTTGCTTGACTTCACTCTGGTAAGCCTCTATCCCATCCCGTAGATCCCGAATAGCTGGGCTGTTTGCCTGGATTAAACCGCTTGGAAGTTTGAGACTCCCGGCTTTCGCGCGTTGCGATTCTCCTTTTCATGTTTCATGTCGGCTAGAGCGCGTCTTAGCGTCTTAGTGCCTCATTTTCTCCACACAACCAGACGATCTCGTGTTCGTATAGCGCTGTCAGAATCCTACAAGAGCCTTTTGGTGGCGTCTGCGACGCTGGGCTGGTGGGTGGCCGGGGAGCAACATGCGCCCGGGGAACCATCCGATCCCTGGAGATCCCTGGGACTAGACATGGGGGACAATGGTAGCAACTGTTCCTCAAACATCATCACAAAGACTGATGTGGCCAAGAAATCCGGGCATTTGGAGGGTGTATGCAGAATCATTGAATCACCTGTCTGCCCTATAGCCCGCAGGCTCGCCCACGTCAACTCCGCATCACATGTCTGCCCCCATCTCGACGTCGCCTTCGACGTGGGAAATTAGGACGCACTGATGGTTCTCATACATGCTGATAGCTGGGTTCTACAGACTCATAACTGACATTGGATACAGACTCTAATCGCCTTCTTGGATGAGTTCCCAGACAAATAATAGGAACACTAAAATCCGAGCATTAAGCCATAAAGCTAACTGATTGATATATAGAATGGTGGGTTCATAGTATGTGAGTGGAAATAAGGTTGTAAAGTGCATGGTTTCTCTATTCTGATTGGTGGGGCTGCAGACCTTAAGGGTCTTCAGTCCACGCAAGGGCATGTGATTGCTTACGCAACCATACCAGAATATCGCGGCAGCCTTCAAAGACCGGCTGCAGGCATCACTGATCAACAGTACAAACCCTGCCTGAGCTCAGGGCGCATCAGACATGCTTAGCCACCCATTGCCTTGGTCTCTACTCGTAAGTGAATATGTAAAACGAATGTGCCTGTCTCGCAGGCGCATGCGTGCTTCGTCTCTCTTACTCTGTCTCTCGCGATAGCCTTCATATTGCATCATATGCCGGGAAGGCGTTTGTTCAATCTCCCAACTATTCCACTCTGGGATAGCTTTGACATCCGGCATTTCCTTAATGATTTATTAGCTAGGGTGGTATGTGAAAGGAGATTCTTTACCTGGATCTGTGAGAGCCGATGCGGGACAATTTGGGTGATAACTAAGACGAATTTCTTGACACCCTCACTAAAGTCTGCAGGCCTGAGATTCAGGAGGTCGAAGTGATGCTTAAGAACAGCAATCTCCTGCCAAGCACAGAGTTCTTCATAGTCCTGGTAATATTGCAGCAATTTCCTCCCGATGGCTTGGAATGTCTCCGCTGGCATTTTCAATGTATCGGCGAACTTGTTGTCAACTTTATCAGAGTCCATGTGAGAGAATATCTTCGTCCACACAGTAGTCTCCCAGTCTTTCAGAGTCTGCGTATCCCAGTGGGCCACCAGGTCTTCCATATGATGGCCAAGTATAGGTTGTTTGGCTGGCCTTGCCACTATGTTGCTCGAAACGTCAATAATAGGCTGAATCATAATGAATGATGAAATAGTTAGTTACTGTATTGCACTGAAGGGAGAGGAGGATCAAATATATAAAGCATTTTATTGTGCTAGGTTAATTTTAACTTGTCCTTATTTAAAGCCATATTATTAATGGCGATTACGGGGATATATCAGTCCAAACAAACCATTTCGTTTAGTATAAGCATTTAATTCGGTTTATTCAAAACCCGCCTTAGCACACCTTGCATGTACCAAGGCTTTGGGGTGGAGGCACCAGTATTTCGGGCATACTAGACCGATTCCACAAAGCCTATGATAAAACGTATTTTGCTTTCGAGACATAGAAGCTAGGCATTTGTGGGCTGTCATTTAAATATACGAAATATATGAAGTTTTAACTCTATATTATTGAGCCAGTAGATAAAGTTTCATGAGCCTGGTAATGCGAGCTTTCATATAATTCTTTTTTAATTATGTTCAACTAAATGTCGTGTTTGTGATGCATACGGTATCAGACTGTCCAGACCTCAGTCAAGAAGAGATGGCGGCTTCCGTTACCACAGCATCAGAGCAGAGTGAAAGAGTAGCCACCTGTACATCTATTAAGTCTCCATCGTTGCTGCTAGATATAAAACCTGCTCAACACTATTTACATCACCCAAGACCAAGGCGAAGCATCACGAAGGCGACAATAAACAGTGCCCGACCTTGCAGCTTCATCAATCCTCCAATTAGCACCAGTCAAGGTCTTTCGTACTGAGCTGAGAAAAGATTTGGTTCTCATGCTGTCAGTATTAGGGGTGTTTAGACTGATTATATCTGCGAGGCGGCGGAGGCGGTTCAGTGGCAAGTTATACGCTGTAGTAGCATAAGACTTGGCCCTTTGTGAGCACGTTACCATTGGGCTATAGAACGTAAGTATTTCACCATTAAAATCCGTCCATTTTATAGTGTCGGTATTTTGACGTCGTTCAGCAAGCCATATATCCAATAGCTTGTTGTCTCGTACGAAGGGCTTATAAATATCGCCATAATCTAGAAACATTGCCTGAGAGTCGCCAAGCTGTCGAGTAGTTGGGAGGGCATTCTTTGCATCGCTGAATACGAATCCTCTATTGAGATAGCCGCCAAGAGCAACTTTATCTGGAGAGTTCATTTGTGGTTGCCGCCAGAGTGTGGCCCTCTTTGCACTAGCATGATGATAATACATGTGGCTAGCACACCATCCGCCAATGAAGCATTGGATGTGACTTGCGTAGAAATCTTGAATGAAGCTTAGACAGCTTCTAGTCGCATATAGGCAACCGATGATTAACTGCACGGGTTGTAGACCAGTAGTTGTATTGATTGTGCCCTGCATAACACTGAATGGTCGACCCATCCTATCTTTATATTGATGTGGAGGTTGATCAGTTGTCGAGAACAGGTTTGGCGTGAAAGATAACTGGCCATCATGGCTCATCCGGATTGTGTAACCTTTGTGGGAGTGATGTCGCTTAAATTGACGGAAGCGTTGTAAAACTTGGTGTAATAACTCGCCTAGTACCTCTACTGCCCCGTCTTCATCCATCCCTGAGATCCACGACTCAAGAGCAAGCAATACATTAAGGCTGACCTCTACCATCCCATTATGGGTCAATTGAGAGACAATTTCATCGCCTGAAAGGTCCCAAGCGACTCCACAGAGGCTCAGAACATTGATCATATCAGCAACGGATTCCTTGTAACCTGGTACAAAAAAGTCCCAGCCAGACTCCGGCTTTGCAGACCCAGGGATAAAATAGTCTAGACACCTAGAGCCGCTCAACACTGAGCCAGAATCGAACATGGCTGATAATAGCGTAATAGGATGTTTGAAGGTATGTGATAGATATGAGACCGGATTGGCGCGGACTTTATAGCATCCCGTAACAATAGGATCGCCGAGAAACGTCTCTTTGAGTGCCAGCGCATCGCCAATGTTGAGCTGATCAAAAATATGTTGTAAATTTAGCTTAGTCATCTTGATGGATTAAATGCTAACAGATAGTAATCGAACGGTAAATGAGTAAGGGTCCTTTCCTTTATACCAGATGAGCTGTTTTCTTTGTATCTTAGGTTAATTTAAGTCGTGCTTGAGCACTTGCTTTAGCACTGTCACGCGCCCGGCAATGCTCGTGGGGACGTTTTGCCTACCACACCTCCGGTTAAAATAAGCCGTGATTTTAATTTAGACACGTCGAATCTTCATAACACCAACGAGGCTCTCCGACGACGAATTAAAATTCTCCAAAGATGGCGCCAATCCTTCGTCTACCTAACGAGGTTCTCTTTCAAATTCAAGACAGCATTTATTCCGGAGAAAATGACGAAAAGGACCACCTTCTCTCTCTACGCCTTGTGTGTCTCCGCTTTGCCAAAATAGGGCAGTCCGCCGCCTTCAAACGGATACAATTTGTCGCCGACGTGGAAGGCTATAGGAGAATTCTTGAAATGTCCCAGTCATCAGTCCGTGAGCATGTTCATTACTTGACGTGTTGCTTTAATGCCTACAATGCGGATATTGCGACGAGTCTAGAGGTTTTCACCCATGCCTTTCTCCTTCAATACCTCTCACGATCAGAAAGAAAACGATTGTTCACGAAATATTGCCAAGAACAAAAGTTCCAGAAAATCTTGGAGCGCAATGGGTCGGATAAGGCGATGATTTCATTTGCTCTTCGCCAACTTACACAACTTCGCTGCATTAGACTGTTTCAGGATTGGTCTTCGAGTTGGTATGATGAGCTGGATGATGAAAAGCTTAACGAGTTCGCAGCCTCTCCAGTCTCGTCTCGGCTATTTGACAACATCGTCAGTGGGCTTGCATATTCGGGATCTAATATTAAAAAAATCAGTATAGGGAGTCCAGACCTAAACTCCCCCCCCTTATCTGGTTTGATACGCGACCTATCGCCAGAAAAGATCCAATTATACCAATCGGCGTTCGAAAGTCTGAGGGCTCTTCAGCTTAAGATCTCTTGGTCGGAGCCTGGTCAGCAACCAACCAACTTCGTGGGGCTATCGGCATTGATCCGATCCGCACCACTGAGAGAATTATCCCTACGGGGGTGTATCTCAAGTGAAGTTTTGCCGTTCGATTTCCTGGATTCTGTCCTGGCACCTTGCTTGAAAATACTGAAGCTAGAATACCTCACCTTCCAAAGTTCGGCAGAGCTAATCCATTTCGTAACTAAATTTGCCTCTACTCTGAAGGCCGTTGAGCTCAGACGCCCTTCTTTAAATACTGGTTCTTGGGAGAGTGTATTTATCGGAATGAGGAACAACTTGGTTCTTACATCTTGTTCTACAGGGAGACATTTTATTGCAGAAAACTGTTTACAAACCCCGCGACTATTTTGGCAATTCCAATCCCGCGAAGCTATCGAAGATTTTGTTTTGCGGAAGACGGATAGGAACCCGTTTAATGGAAGAAAGTTACTGGCAGTTTAGTATAATACATCGGTCTGTTTGACCCGGCCGTTACAAAAGAAAAACCTTGTCTGAGACTTGATTTACTGTGCTGAGCTGATAATAAACTCGGGGCTTTTGCCAACTGCTAATTGCTTAAAAGAAATCTTCTTGACTTCGCATTTGATCAACAGCCCCTAGCAGATGCTCAGATATAAAATAATACAAGCTATATCGTCTCTCAAGTTTCTCAAGTCAAGATTTGCGCTTGAGTTTTTCTATAATGCAAAACTCATAAACAACCAGCATAGATCCCATAGTCGCGGTAGAAGATCCGATAAAACAGACAGTGACGATTGCTGTAACAGACCAATCGCCATTTTGGGCCGTGTAAATATTCACTAAAACTATGAGAAGAGCAGCTATCGAATTGAGTAGACCAGGTCTTGGAGTGTATTAGCTAGGTGCTTGTATGTGATTGTGGGAGTCACTTACAAAAAGATGCGATCAGCAAGCCAGATGTAATTACTCCTCCGCTTCCAGAATGCTATGGAGATCCCAATTGCACCCATAAGACAAAAGAGGATACCAAACCCAAGTAGTGGAGTGTTGCGAAGAGCATATTGCACTGCTTTTCCAGCTTGGGAATCATTCAGAGCAGACATGTGACTAATTGATGTAAAGGTTCCTGGGATAATCGTAAACCCGGCGAGGAAAAGCCAGTTTGACACGGCGGCGATGCAATTATAAACCTTGGTCGTCTCGTGCGACCTAATGACCATTGCATGATAGGGAGATAATTGGAGATCTTGTCGAGGAATATTGACAGATGAGCCTGACGGGGTGAGGATGTTGCCTTGTTCCTGCTTGTGGTCTCTGCTTGCCATTTTTGCGGTTTCCTCACTGAAGTTATTGAGATTCTGCTCTTTAATTTACCTTCAATGACTTAGTCAACAGAAAGATCAATTTAACTATAAAAATAGTAACGAGGTCAGCTACTTTTAGTGCACTTTGACAACATCAGTTTACTTTAAATGTTTAAACTTAGCTGCCAGATATTAGCTTGTGAAGGTAATTACTCTAAAAAGGAAAGACCCTTAGCTAAGTTAAGCGGTTAACTTAAACCACTCTCATTACTTATCATTATGTCTACGGTCCTAAAACTTGCTCATCATATCCACGAAATAGTCCTCACTCAACAATGGGTTTAGGCAACCGCTTAGGGAAAGCTGTTTCCGAATTAGCGGGTTCTCAGCTGCCCGACGACGAGCGCAGTTGCATCACCATATGGCAGGCCTTGTCGCCACTCGAGGTGCAACGTGAATTTATAATCACCTTGTCGCTCAGTGGCCACCATCTTGAGCAAGTCACGCAACGACTGATAGGATTGGCACGTGTATGGGCAGAAGTGCCTGCCTGGTTTGAGGTTTTGCAAATTAAAAATCTATACGATGAAAATGAGGAAGAAGTTAATGCTATCTCCGAAGAGATCAAGAAGAACTTAATCATAGTTTCTCAGTTCCTCATCTACAGGTGTTGCTTCGTTAGTTATTGATGGTTCGCTATAAAAGAGAACACTACTGATATTATATAGGGAGAACCATACCCCCAACGAGAAGGTTTCTCTGGGAACAATTCAGAGCCACCAACCTCATACGAAGAGATGTTTGCAGAGTACTTGAGAAGAAAGATGAATTATTTGATTGAAGAAGAGATTCGTACAGAGATTCACGCTTGGCGTACATATACCGGTGCTTGAGAGATAGTTAATTTCTTAAATTATATCAAAGGTCAAGACCAATCTACAGCCCCCAACCAAGTGTATGCATAGCTCGCACTGTGGGCACTGACTAGCCTCGCGCCCGCACTAATAACTGTAAAATTGTTTATATAAAGGACGACGCGCCCATCAAACCTAGCCGTCCCCGTCGTCAAGCATCCTACCATATTTGCCAACATGTCCATTGAGATCAGCAATCTTGACATGCCCGGCAAGCTCCAGAGCATTCTGAATACTTTGAACACATACCGTCCTCTACATCAACCAGCAGTAATTTGCCTACCAACCTCCAACAAACAGGCGACGCAAATTAGGCACGGACTACATCAAGTAGAGACATTCCTCGACCATATACGAAATGGCAGTGAGGGATGGCCCAAGACCTATGTTCTCAACGATAAGACAGAGACAATGCTTGGTAAAATCATGGACAGCAGCGAGCTAGAAGAACTCATAACATTACCCCATGGCATCAACCCTCTAAGCGACATCGAATACTTCCAAGGCCGCCCTAGCTACCGACCAAAATATGATCAAGACTTGAGCATTACTCCACTACTGTTGGCTGCCGCTGAAGGCCGTGACGCGGTTCTGTGCGTCCTTCTGAGCTTCTCGCATGTCGACACGCAGCCACAGGAAGCCGGCGTAACCGCCCTCTTCATGGCTCTCTACTGTGGACAAGTCAAAACGGCGGAAATACTACTGAACCAAGGGGCATCCCCAAGTGCATGCGGCTGCAACGCCCTCCATGCGGCAGCTAAGAGCGGGATTAGTAGCATTATCGCCCGGCTTGTGTATGACCATCACGTCGACCCAGACGTGGAGGACATCGACGGAGCCACACCGGCCATTTACGCTCTTCAGCTCCCCGAGGAAAGGGCAAGGGAGACAATGTTGCTTTTATGTCACCTTGGAGCCACAAGAAGCCTGAAGCTTGACCATGACTGGACGTTTGAAGAGGTTGCACATGCAATGGGAAAGCAGTCTCTGGCCGCGATGTTTGGGGGTCCCAAGCCATGCCGACAGAAGTTTGAAGAGCCAACATCCAGCACTAGCTAGCCTTATACAATATCTCCATACCAGATGGCTGGTTTCAAGCAGCCGTCAAGGGAATCGTCACTCGAGTCCATGACCGTGATCGCAAGCTCAAATGAGCTTGAACTTCGCTCCCCTCTTGAACTTACACAGTTTGACGTGAATGGCTTTGAGAACCACAAGCATACACCGCTCCCTGCTTCTCATCAATTCAAAGACAACTAAGTAGTTTGTATAGATCAAGAAAACAATAGTGAATTGATAGCAATCAGTTATACATAAAGAACGAGGAATCCTGATCTAGGTCTCATGCTCTATCTTCATAGCCGCTCTCTTCCAACCAGCATCTCCAAACTTCGACTTGATAAGCTCCTCAACCTCGATCACCGCCTCTCCCCGAAGTTGTTGTACTGTGACCCAGCTTCGACGCCAATTGACCAGGACGATGTATTCACCGTCACGCCCAAGCTCGACAGTTTCAAGTTTGTCAATCAAATAATCTTCATTTGGTGGCGTAGACCCAAGCCTCGTTCTTGTCGCTTTCATCTTTCGTGCTTGGACTCTTTTTTTGGTACGTGGACGCTGCTTCTTTTTTTCATTTGCCTTCCAGCTCATCACGGGTTGACTTTGTGGCTTAGGAGCCACCATGAGCTTTGTCTGGAGGGCAGACTCATGAAGGTCACAGATGTTATCCGAAGGCTGGGCCACTGTGATTACACCTGCGCGATAGTTAACCTTGTGTACAAATGAGATTTAAGTCAAGAGATTAATACTATAGTTTTCATCATCTAGGCTGGGTTGCGTCGATGGGAAATCCATCGTACCAAGTTCAGGGCTGGTGCAACTCAAAGACCTCGACTTTCGGTCGGTGGAAGAGCTGGACTCCCCGTTTCGATCAGGTGCCATGACTACAGCCATGTAGGCAGTGGTTCGTAAAGCGCTCATTTTGAGAAATGAGTTGAAAAGTGTGCAGTATATTGAGAGAGCGAATGGAGATGATAAGGATGGAGGAAGTGAGGGTGCGAGGTCGACTCTCTTTAAGTACCTATTCCCAGAAAATATACGATGCCTGACTGGCCTGCACGTGACGGTGTGATCAACCTCACAACCAGTCATTATTTCCACTTGAACTAAAATGGTCAGAAGCACCGGTGGACGTGTTGTATATTGAGTGGCAAGTATTCAAATTTAGAATACAGCTTTTCCTTTTACCTGTCAGCGGACGTAGCTTGCCGCCGGCAGACGTAGGAAGCCCAGGACAGTCTTCCGGCGGGAGTTACTTGCAAGAGGCTATGCTCGATAATCTATTGGGCAATGCTCGCGCCTTTGGCGCCATCTATAACCCACTCACACGGGGCCGCATTGAAGGGTGGACAAGGCCAGCTATATGGAGGTGGCAGGAAAACAAGAAGGACAGAATGGTACTGGGTGGGAGGAGAAAACAGGAAATCGCGTAAAAAAACCCGACAGAATGGTAATCTAATTGCCTAGCATGTTTCAGTATCAGCTGGGTAGATTGGCTCGCAGAATGGTCACCGAATAATATCACCGGCCCACACACCTCGTCACATCTCGACTCAGCTAATGCAAGCGCTTTACAGCTGCAGCTGACCTGGCGGGTAACACCTTCCGACCTCAGCGGCTTATCCCAAAGGCCTTCAGCGGAGGTCAGACATATCAGGCCAGACTAGGACAAAGGGCTGCAGATCGGATGAGATGGGCTCGTCGAGATGGGCCGGCTCTGAGGATCCGGACACGCCGAATATGGAGCAGCTGACGCCAGCCAGAATAGATCCACACGCACCGGACATGGGCAGGGATTCAGAAGGGATGAACGACAATGAATTGTGATGTCCCATGGTCAATAATCCTTGGAAGCAGTTGATGGGCGAAGTCGACCTCAGCTATGCTGAATATTGAATTTCAGAAATGGTGAATTTATGTGGGTCTGCAATGTCGTCTTGATGGACAGATAAGGGCGGATGAGATTTCGTTAGACCATTCAATTGACGACTCAACCTATAAAGGTTTCATCCTGACCATCAAACCCGGGTTCTTTAAACATCAGCCAGCTTGCAGTATGGAGAACAATCGCCGGCTTCGCAGGGTCACACCATTCCTTAGACTGCCCCCGCATTACACAGAGTCTTGCCTGTTAGAACAAGCGTTGCACAGGCACCAAAGCCAGATCGCGTACCTTGAGGCTACTCTGGCAGCATCTCAGGCAGGGAACGAACAGCTGAGAAACACATTGCGCCACCTGGTAATACGCCCACAACAATTTTTCTGAGGTTCTGTATTGACTGGTACATGCAGGCACCATGGGGTCAGGTCATACCTCCGTTCGTTGATACACAATGGACGGGGGGGATG
>JABSTB010000014.1:0-44099 GCA_013756995.1 Neonectria neomacrospora
TACCATCCGCACGTCGGCAGCTTCTCCCTCCCCGGGCAGCAGAAGCTGTGGTGGCCGTCTTTGCCGCAACCCGTCTCGTCCCACATCTTCTCGTCCTTCTTGGTGCGGGCCCCCCCGTCCGAGCGAGCAACGTTGACCCAGCCCTTGGGACAGTCCTCCTTGCAGTTGGTCCAGCGGCATTGCTCGTTGGGGATCTTGTTGATCTCATACACCACTTCATCGTCGTCGATGGAGCCGCTGGTGACTCTGCGGCCGACCGCCTTGGCCAGAGCCTTGTTGTACTTGGCGTCCTTGGTGTCGTGGCTGATGGCCCACACCATGACGCCCCCGAGACATCGCGACTGCGCAAACTCCGTCTTCAGCTTGAGCGTCTCTTCGTCGTCAAACGAGACCCATTGGTCGCCCCACTTGGCGATCTTGACGGCCTCCTCCTTGTGAAATTCAGGCTTGACCTTATGCTCCTTGATCAGAGCGTCAATTTCCGAGTTCAGCAAGATGCCCTCTTCTCGGCTACACTTGCCCGCAACGCCCGGGCCCGTGAACAGGCACCCGGGCTTCATGCATGACGAGGATTCAGCTGTGAACGCGCGCCCGTAGAAGCCCAGGCCCATCACGACCTTGTCGTACTCAATGTCATTGCGCCATAGCAGATCCAGAGCGAGATCAATCTCGGTGAGGTTGGTGTGGGCGTTGAGGTAGGGGGCTGTCCACTCTACTTTTTGGTCCCAGGCACCGTGCAAGTCGTAGGACCTGTCAAGCCGCGTCGTTAGCCTTTCTTTCACTCTAAGCATAAAACTTTAGTGCACCACTCACATAATGTTAAAGAAGTCGACTGATTTTGCCTAGACCTAACTGTCAGCATGCCCCTATATGTACTTTGTCAATATCTCAGGAGTAGTCGACTCACTAGTTTCTTCATATCAAAATGTTTAAGGTACCAGTAAGACGCAGGGATGGTAATGGTAAGTCCCTTATTGCCTGCATCCATCATCTTCTTCAGTGAGGCCATGAACTTGGGGAAATTGGCAAAGTCGGCATCCCGCCCAGACCGATCCTTGGCTTGGGGGTATTCCCAGTCCAGATCAAGCCCATCAAAACCATAAGTGCTCATAAAGGACATTAGAGAGTTCATGAACTTCTTTTGGAGTGTCAAAGAAGCCGCAAGGTCGGAGAAGGTGGTGGCCGTTGCGCCTGGGTCATTGAAGGTCCACCCGCCGATGGCGAGGTAAACCTTTAGATCAGGGTCCTTCTTCTTCAGTGCCATAAGCCGCTTGTATGTTTTGATGTCGGCATCTTCAACCGTATGAACCAAAAGTGTGAGGGGGTTGATGGTGGCAAAAGCAAAGTTGATATGGGTATACAGTCCGATAGGGATTTGTTCAGGCCAGAAGGCTTCACAGGGACGATTCCGCGCCCATCCCTCAAAGTAGCCAACGACACGGGTGATACCGCTGTCCTTATCGCAGCTCGGGCGCCTGACCTTCTTTGAGCCGCAGAAGTCCTTGGTCGTCTACTGCATATTAGCCCCTTCTTCGTCCAGCAAGGCAGTTCGGCGGGTTTGCTTACGCCACAGTATCCGTGCTTGGAGCAACAGACATTCAAAGGGCATTTGTCTCCTTCAGCCCATTTTGCACCAAAGCCGGGGTTGCACTCTGACTTTCTACCGCAGTCGGAGCGACAGTTTGTTCCACAGTCTAAGTAGGGTCAGCCCTGGTCTTATCGTGTTATTAATATAGCAAGCTCACAGTCAGGGCCAAAGCCACAGTTGCCAGACTTATTACAACATCCATTCTTACAGCGCTTGGTCGCACTGCAGGTTGTTTCGTCGTCATCGGCGGCTGCTATGCAAAGGCATAGCAGCAGCAGGCAAAGGAGCCAAATGCGCAAATGCATATTGGCGGCAGTACGAGGTGTACGCCCTCTGTGGAAAGAAAGAACGAATGGTCGGGTAGAATACCAGTCCAGAGGAAATGGATTAAGGAATCAGAGACACAAGGACCATAGAATGAGAGCTGGCAGGTTCGAAAGGAACGATAAGCTCGCTTGAACAAACGAGTGCAGTTTGACTGGCGCCTTTGAAGCAGTTAAAGCGCCTCGGAGATGAATCTTTCACCTCTGGGAAAACATAGTTGTACTCTTGGACAAGACAGATATCGTTAGTTGTGTTTCGCGCAGCTCGGTTGAACCGACTCCACTCGTCTCTCCATTCGGGCCCCCGGAGAAGCCGGGCCAACATCTGATCGGCTCGCTCGGCCCTCGACCTGTAAATGACAGCTGAAAGCAAACTCTCTCCTTGGTCTCCGTGTACAATTTTGGGTCCAGAACTACTGGGCAAAAGAACGGCCCAATGCTCACAGTGACCAACTAGTGTGATGCCCTTTCGATCGTGGGGTTATCAACCCCTGTTAGCCTCGTAGAGTCGCCAGGCTTAAAAACTAACAACCAACACAGCATTACATTAGGACCCATAGGTTGGGGCAAAAACATACTGAGCCCTTGCAATTTCCTTTCAGCCGCCTTGGCACCTACTGTGTGCATGCAAGATACCTCGTATTCTTCACCTTGTGATTTCCGGCTCAGCAAGGGGTCTCGGCCCTCTGGACCATAGTGGCACTCGCATGAGCGAGAAGAATATATGTGTCAAAGGCCCAAGTCGAGCAATATCGGGTACATAGGCTAGGACAGGGGATTCCGAAGCTATCGGCACGGAGGGAGTGCCGATGCCACGGACTCCCTAATGCTCTACATAAAATTAAGTTCTGCGTTGGACCAGGCCATATGGAATTCGTCCGAGGGTCTATGAATACTCAGCCGCAGGTTAATTCGGGGTCTATCTTGATCGCCACTTCTGAAAACCAGCAATTTTCAAACTTCATCTATTCAGCTAACAAGTGGTCACCAAGCACACTATGGCTATTCTCAAACACCTTGTTGCCTTTGGCCTTTTTCTCGGCGTAGGTGCCTTTCGCGTCTTCGAAGTCGCTGATCTTGACAACTACGATGTTGGGGACGCATGCGTCAGCGCCTTGTCGGCTGATATCGCCTGCAATCCGTATATACGCTCCTTCATGGAGTTGAGCTATCGAGGTTCACTTGAAAACGTTACTCTGACTGACGAGATCTGCGTGGGCACCTGCTCTGGGTCGCTTCGCAAGTGGTTCGAAGCGGTTTCCAAGGACTGTGCGGGCAAAAGCTTCGGGTCCAGTGGTCGCTCTATTCCCACGCAGTATGGCGGCAACATCTGGGCCGGCTGGAATGAGACGTGTGTCAAAGATCCTAAGACGAAGAGATATTGCAACGGTAAGTTATCGAAGGTTACAAAAGGGGAACGACGCTGACCAAGATTACCAGACATCATTGATGAGTTCTCTGACGTCGAGGAGGGCGAGGATTTGCCTCGCGCGGAGCTCTGCCACACCTGCTATCTTCGGCGCCTTGCCATTATGCAGTCCTCGCAGTACTCCCTCTACGATGAGTACTACAAGCAGGAGCTGGAGCTTGTTTACAAGACGTGCGGAGGCTCAGGGCCCACCGACATTCTACCGCCTCTCAAAGAAGTAGAGGTAGAGACCCCCTTCTGCCTAACCAGCAAGTACTACACGGCCAAGGAGGGAGACACCTGCGACTCAATTTCCAAGGCCTCGGGCGTCTCTGGCGCTTTACTATATATGGGCAACCAAAAGGCTATTGGCGACTGTCGCAAGATCCCCGCAGGCCTCAAGCTCTGCCTTCCCATGACGTGCAAGACGTACTACGTGAAGCCTGACGAAACTTGCTTCAGCATAGAGACTTCGCAAGGCCTTCACTGGGACGATGTACAGTTCTACAACTCGTGGATTAACCGCGCCTGCACCGACCTCCAGACGGCCACCGACTTCTACGGCAAGTCCATCTGCATCTCCGCTCTGGGCGACACAAGCTCTGTTGCAGAGGTCTCGAGCATTCAACGCAAGATCAGCAGCGGAAACGCGCCCACCTTCGTGCGCCTTGCGCCGCCGGAAGACGCCGAGGTGGCCGAGGGCACGACGCTAAACTGTGGCCAGTGGCACATCGTCACCAAGTCGGACACTTGCAATGACATTTGCAAGGCGAATGACATCTGCAAAGGCAACCTCATGTACGACATCAACCCTTCGTTGATGGGTAGGGATAAGTGCACTGCGAGCCTAATTCCCGGCGTGGCCTTGTGCGTGGCGCCCATTTCCGGATGGAACGTCACGTACAAATCCACCGGAGATGTTTAGAACATGACTGCGCTCAGGCTTAACAGGTTGCAACTTCCAGATTCTCTAGCTTAGCTTTCGAAATTGCACCGCATGTATAATTGACTTGCCGAGGTACTCAAACTAATTCAGTCGCTACCATTTTCTCTATTTCCTAATCCCCCACATGTTCCTTGCGTAGAGTGAAACAGCTTGCGGTTACGTAGGCCAAATCTACAATATCACGGTTGAACTTTGCGCGGGTTGATTGGTCAAGCAACGTTTTGCCGTTGTCGAATAGAGTTCCAAACCAATGCAAGCCTGAACATGAATTGCAACTTGTTACCGACACCGTACGAAGACAGGAGCCGGCCTTGAGAGTTAACACACAGACCGCCAGTAAGTGTTACTAAGTCAAGAAGATGATCTGATAATCGCTACCAAGTCTGCCGGGCAGTTATGGAGAGGCCTTGGCAAATTTAGGCCCAATGTGACTACTAATTAGCGCGAAGCAAACAGGTGACCGTTGTTTTTTCCCCTGACAACCAACAACTCGCTATTCAGGCCTATTAGCGAACCCGCAAGATGCGAAAGCCGAATCAGGCCGAGGTCGAATCGTAAGTAGGCTGCGGCCATAGAACCGGGTTTAGATGTTTCCGGTGGGGATGTTGGTTGTGGTTTATGAGTCACCTGCGTTCCACTCATTGTCATTGCACTTTTGAGTTGCAGGGGCCAGAAGTGATGTTGAGGAGGGATAATAACTTTATTACCCTGTCTACTCGTGGCTAGACTCGTGGAAAAGTTGAAAACCCAATGCAGGGGAAATCGCCCCGCTGAAAAAGCAAAGCTACCCTACTGGGACATATGTGCGAAAAGAACCCTACGGGCGCATGCAGGAACCTTTGGCGGCCGAGCCGCTTTGCAATACCGTATCCGTACGTAAGATTGCATGGACCATGGATCTTCCCGAGACGTCTCTTCATGGGAAGCGGCCTTCGCTTTGGTGGGCCTCTTGGCGAGCCACCCTGCCATCTCAATTCTTTCAGAGGATACGATAATATCGTATATTCCATGTGTGTTGGCTCGCTCCATCATCGAAGTCTCCATAACACAACCAACAGGCGGGCCGTCGGCCCAAACAAGCAACCGGCTAAGTCTATGTAACAAGCATGGTAGGGGCCGCTTTGTGGTGGTGCCATTACGAGATTGACTTGTAGGGTTTTGGGGTAATCAATGAAGTTGAAAATCTATACTTAAGGATCTCCAAGTCTTGCTCTTACTACATACTGGTGTGTCATCGCCTCTGTCGATCTCTTCCAGTCACTTAGTCCACCTAAACAATCTTTCCTACTGGTGTTTCCTCTACACCATGCACTTCTCCACTCTTCAAGGCCTATTGGCCGTCGGTGTAACTGCGTCCGGGGGCTCAAGGCTCCGTCGACAGAACGGCCCAACCGACCCAGGAATCCCTTCTGATTGCACTTGGTGGGACACAGCCGTTGACAAGAGCTTCGACTGTAACTTCTTTGAGTCAGATTGGGGCCTCACACACAAACAGTTTGTGGAATACGTAAGTAGCCAACGTGCCATCCTCAGCGTGCCTGAAGGTGTTACTAACATGGTATAGAACCCCAGCGTCAAGGATGACTGCAGCGGCATCCAGGTTGGCCATGCATACTGTATCGAGGTCAATAACGGGTTTCCTCGTGATGAAGATCCGCCCAAGGTGACGACCACTGAAGATGCCGAGCCTGAGCCTACCGAGGACTCCAAGCCCAGTCCCACACAAGACGGTCTTATCGACACATGCACGTCCTTCTACAAGGCCAAGAAGGGAGATACGTGCACCAAGATCATTTTACAGTATAAGACGTTCGACTTTGATGACTTCTCCAAGTGGAACCCTGCCGTCGAGAAGGATTGCAGTGGCATTTGGGCCGACACGTACTACTGTGTAGGCGTCCCCGGAACGCCCACGAGCCCGCCCACGCAGAAGGCTGCGACTACGACGGCCGCGGCAACAGGTGCGGCAAAGCCCAGCCCCACCCAGGACGGCCTCATTGCGAGCTGCAAGTCATTCTACTTTGCCGCCAAGGGTGACACGTGCGCCAAGATTGTGGCCAAGTACGGCACGTTCGACTTCGACACCTTCTTCAAGTGGAACCCGGCCGTGGGCAAGGACTGCAGCGGCATCTGGGCGAGCACCTACTACTGCGTTAGTGTTCCCGGGACGCCTACCACGAAGCCGACGACTACAGGCGGCATTGAGACCCCCTCGCCGATTCAGAACGACATGGTCAAGAATTGCAACAAGTTTCATCTAGTAAAGGAGGGTGAGAAGTGCTCAACCGTCGCTAACAAGAACGACATTTCCATTCAAGACTTCCTTAAGTGGAATCCCAAGGCTGGAAGCGGATGTACAGGGTTGAAGACCAATGCATATGCTTGTGTATCTGTTGTTGGTTTTACACCAACAAAACCCAACAACGGAGTCAAGACGCCTACACCTACACAGCCTAATATGGTCGACAACTGTAACAAATTCCACCTGGTCAAATCCGGTCAGAAGTGCTCAACTGTGGCAAACAGCAATAGCATTTCAATTCCTGACTTTCTTGAATGGAACCCAGAGGCTGGGACTGGATGCACTGGTCTAAAGACTGATGCGTATGCGTGTGTGTGGACGATCAACTATAAACCTACACCTATTCAGGGTAGTATGACGAAGGACTGTAAGAAGTACCACTTTATAGCTAAGGGTCAAATTTGCGAGGATATTCAAAAGAAGTACAGCGTTACTCTCGCAAACCTGTACAAATGGAACCCGGCTATTGGCAAGGACTGCCGTAGCATGTGGGCGGAGGTCTATCTTTGCGTCGGGGTCTAATGAGCGTTTAATACCATGTATTTTTCTTGATGGCTCTTTACTCAATAAGTCCTGACGGGAACGCGCCGCGTTCCAGCGTCTAGCCCAATCATATCTAATACATTCTACCCTCTCATTTTATGGGGCGTAGCGCACCACGTTCTGCGTTAATGTCAACTTCGCGCGCATTCTGACAGAACGCGCCGCGTTCCATACGCCATAATCCTTGTTGAATCAGATGAACTACTACAGTAAAGCACCAGGCGGATTGCTTGATTGTCAACACACCAAACCTCCACGGGGCCGGGGACCTTGACGCCGACTTCCCCGAGAAGCCGGCCAAGCGTGAGACGTTCTTTGACCGCACTCGGGAGGAAAAAGAAGCTCTGTCTCCCTGATTGACGTAGCAACTGCGCCTTGCTTCGTGGCCCTAGTCCTCGGCTGCAGTGCAATGGATGTAAAGCCGCCCTGTGTTGTACAGATAGTCGATATACTGTACTGTGACTTTTCCGTGACTGGGGCCTGTCATATTATCTGGGTGCCTATGTAGCCATATTGCTGCAATTCCTTTTGATTCTCTGTTGAAGTGTGACATAGTGCTACCAGTGTGTTGGTGAGGGTGACCTGGGAGTGGCAGTATAAAACACTTAGCTCCTAGAAAAGCTGCGGCTAGCTGTAATAAAAGATGGGATATGTCATGTAGTACTAAGAGGACGCGGATCAAAAGATAGTCGAATCAGCTCCGATCGTAAATCCGGAAGAAGTGGTAGAAACGGGCGGTCTTTGTCAATTCCACGCGTCCAAGATTGACTGAAAAGTGGGATCGGTTGGCTTATAAATTCGTTCCCCAAGTTAATTACCGGATTTTTCGAATCCTCACATGATATTATGCTTTGTGAAGCCGGCTGTATAGACTGACTTGAAGGCGGCTGCAAATTGCAAGCGATTGAATCCTAAGTTGCCTTTCCGAATAGATGCTCGAAGTTCCTTTTGATGTGCGTTCTTAAGGGGCTGAAAAACACCAACATTAAGAGGCTGCGTTAGGTGTGTTGAATGTGATGGCAGGATGCATATCACAATGTCAAATTGAATACAGTATTCAATTGACTCGAACCCTAGGTAGCCGGAGAAGCCGTCGATAGCGAGCAGGCGGTAAATCTTCTCGTTCTCCTCGTGAATTGCTGAAGGCGCGGTCAACTAAGGATGTGGGTAAATAGCTCACGAAGCCACTCGTCGTAGCCAAACCAGTCAGTAAGAGAGATCCCTTTTGCTTTAACCTTTGAAGAAGAAAGCCAGGAAAACGCATTAAAAGAATGAAGCCATTCTAATGTGATCTGTTGGTTGCTGAAGCCAGTGTCTGACTGCGAAAACCGCATGCCTTGAATAGCGTCAATGGAGGCCCAGGACTCCGTTGGCAACGCCTTGAAGATAAGCCAAGGAGGAATGCTAGTTCCGAGGGCATTCGCGGCCCCAATTTGCGTACAGGACTCGCGGTTCGATGGATCGACAACTTCAGGGCGTTGAGAGCGGGTTGTGCGGCATACGAGGACTTGAATCCGGTCTCGAAGGCATCCAATTCGAATACCGCACTCGTCTTCATTCCAGATCTCTGAAGGGGCAGAGGGGGGAACTGTAAGATGTTGAAGCCGAGTTGATGATCTTTCGAATGGTCTCTCTTGAAGCAGGCAATTGAGTCGTAAGGGCACGCGTTGAGGGTGTTGATATAGGAGCTTTTGCGGCTCTTCGTGTGTTGTAGGGCACATTTACATCAACTGCTGCGAGTACGTTCCTTCTTAGCTCGGCCCGAAATTGATCCGGTGTGTTCTTCGGAGGCTGTTTATGCTTAGAATCAGGGTGTCGAGGGGGCATTTTGATGCTGCGCGATGAATACTTGAAATTCGTCAATTTGGGTGTGTTTTTGGGCGTGTTTTGGTAACGGTGAGGCAAAACGTGGGTGACAACGATTAAAGTCCCCGACAAGGGTTTTTGGCCCCAACCTCGGGACGAGGTTGGTAGGCGGCTTGCCCCACAATGCCAAAGGGTAGTTGAAATCCATGGGTTGACTACCCGCGCCTGCACATCCCGCTGACGGGTAACAGGCTTGACACAGAGCGCCTTTGAGCCGATGCCATGCTGGATGAGCTGGGGGAGATGCAGTTGCAGGAGGCAAAGCCAGGAATGCTTGTATTGACATGCTTAGCGACACCTACAGTAGAGGAGGGCTACGGATAGGAAAGCTGCCTTTCAGGGTTCGAGTTCAGCTCCCCTTGGAGTCAAAGGTCTGAGTCCAGCTCCCCTTGGGACCAGAGGCCTTGCAAGAGGACCGGTCGAGCCGTGAGGCGGCAGCAACTTCGAATAGCTCAGCTCAGCACGTCCTGTGTCCCAATAGGGACCTGCCCGGACGGAAAATATACATACATACATACTTTACAGACCGGAACCCTGCGTTTCGATCGGGACTTCCCGAGAAGGTGCAGGGACCTGACGTGACAAACTAGTCTAAAATAGGGAATTTTCGCCATGCTTCTGGAGGCTCCCACAGCCGGAGTTCAGAGGGCCCTTTTAGTCGCTAAGAACAGTCTTCCCCTCAAGGATGAACCCGCTTATTACCTTGTTCCCCAAGCGAGAGGATATCCATCATGCATATAATACTTGGAGGGCCCCGTGCCCCAGATCCCTGGTTTCGTACGCCCTCAACATCCTGCGACGAATTTGACACCATGGCGCCCTCGATACGAGTCATCGGCTCCATCAACACTGATATGGTGTCGGTCACGCCCCGATTCCCCGAGCTTGGCGAGACCATCCAGGCAACGTCTTTCACATCAAGCGCCGGCTGAAAGGGGGCAAACCAAGCTGTCGCATGCAGCCGCCTCACGCGACCTCGACCTCGTTCTTCGGCCTCCTCTGCCAATTCGGCGAGTCCTCCCGTCATCGTCCAGATGGTTGGGGCCGTGGGAGGTCGCGATGTGCATTTCCAGGCCCTGTTGAAACCGACGCTGGAGGAGTCAAGCGTGGACCTGTCCCTCGTCAGGATCAACCAGGACGACTACACCGGCGTTTCTGTCATTATCGTGTCCGACGCGGAAGGGGACAACCGCATTTTCTTCTCGCCGGGGGCAAACTTTTCAGGGATGCAGCCAACTGCCGAAGTCATCGGACAAGCCCTCGCCGCACCGATGCCGGACGTCATTGTAATGCAAGGCGAGACTCCCGTCGAAACGTTGGTCGCGATCCTGAGAGAATTGAAGCAGCTCAAGACGAAGAACATACAGAACGGCACAGGAGCAATTGGGGTCGTGCCTGAGGTCGTCTTCAACCCTGCTCCAGCTCCGCCGGGTGGCTTGCCAGAGGATGCCTTTGCTGCGGTTGATCACTTGATCATGAACGAGACGGAAGCCGACTTGATGGCGCGCAACCAGAGCAACTATCACGGGTGATACCAGACGCCAAAGACAACGATCCGAGGAAACAACTTGCTTCATACTATCATAAGCTCGGAGTGACAACTGTGGTGGTTACCCTCAGTTCCAAAGGCGCCTGGTACAGTGTAGCTGGTGCAAGCACATCGACCGCTGGGAACAGCGTTAGCAGCTTCACTGGCGAGATCCCTGCTGCTAGCGTGAGCCAGGTCTTGGATACAACAGCCGCTGGCGACACCTTTGTTGGCGGCTATGCGACGCATATAGCCCGCTGGCGGCGCAGCGCTGCCGAACCACTGGGGGAACTAGACCAGAGGAAGCAATATCGCGACTTGATTGTTTCAGCCATGGAGCGAGCTGCAAAGCTGCTGCTCGCTGCGTCGAGCGATCTGGTGCTATGGATAGTATTCCATGGGAAGATGAGATGTGACGAGGGAGACTACTTGCTTAGCTAGGTAGAGTAGAGTAGTGTTCAACACTAGGTCTCTTCCTCATATTTTAAGAATGCCGACCTTTCGTGTGATTCTGCCAACGCTAAGCTACGCTACGACGGCGATTTCTAGAAATATGAGCCTGAGCTTCAAGGACTCTTATTCCAAAAATTTCCAATATCGATCCCTCCACTGTCGTATCTTAAGTCAGGAATGATATTAGACTCCCCCCACCCCCCCAGGAGTAGCTTGTATGTATCTTAGACAGTATTTACAGAATGTTAAATGATAACTACAACCGTAGCTTACCGGAGGATGGGTCCTTATATATATAAGCATGAATATGTCCTGTCGGGCAAGTTACCATGTCCTAGATTTGGTCCGCTGATCTACTCCCAGTCCTCCTCCAAGGTCGCTGTTCTTGCTCCGGCGTTGAACATGGAGAGTAGCAAAGGAAGCCCCGAGATCTCGCCATCTTCAGGACTGAGGAGGCGCGGATAAAGGTCGAGAATGAATGCAGGCTGGATAAAAGGCAGAAAGGTCCCGGCCTTGAAGTTCCCTGCCTTCGTATAGCGTAAGCCAGGTGGGAGGATTTCGCACTGGGCCAAGTCGGAATGGTAGGTGATGATGAGATCCGCACCGATCGCTCCCTGCCCACGCTTGTTTGGCAGCGGAGGTATCGGGTAAACGACAGAGGCCGAGGAAGAAGAAGCCATGTTAGTCATAATAGAATCACGCGCAGTATTGTAAGTGAAATGAGTTCAGGAGAGCCAAGGGCAAAGGAGAAGAGAATATTGAGTCTTCCTCAGTTGGAAATGTTGGCTTGCTATGTAGATAAATACTGCCTTTGGTAATGCTTTGGCCCTGACGTTGATGTAGTATATTGCTACTGTATTTTATTATAGAAGATAGAAACAATAGTTGATGCCTAAGGCATTAGAGACTAACAGTTCAGCTAGATGTGAATAGCATTATGGCTGAAATAGTATTATAGCTGAAAAGAAAAAAGCAAATAATTCCTCGTATCCTAATGACAGCTCCGTCTTCTAGCGGCAACTGCCATAGATAGTAGCTATTGCTATAGATAGTAGCTATTGCTACAGATAGATGTAACAGGTTTTCTTATGTGAAACATTAATAGAAGTTCAGCAACTGGCATTGCTTTTGACAGTGATTAGAGCCCGTAACCTTAGTTGAGATAGGTTCAGAAAGGGGCTTCATGCTGTGGGTCTCTCATTATGCTCCTCTAGACCTCCTCACATATCTCTCCTATCTAGAGAAAGAGTCAGTTTGGAGAACCTATAGAGTCATTAACATAGAACTTACCAACGTGATTTATCACTATACGGCATTATATTTGAAGAGGGGCCTCGCTAAGTACTTCAGCATGGCTAAATCACATGATAATCCTTCCTTACTACCCACTCCACCACAGACACAAATGTCTAGTCGGCAGCAGCAGACGAGAATAGGACCACAAAGTGATGAGAGCCAGGCCATACGGGAAGCAGCGCGGCAGCGGTTGGAAGAGCAAAGGCGACGCGAGCGGGAGGCGATACAATATCAGCGACAGACGGCGAGATGGCTGCAGAAGGAAGAGCGCCGCCGCCAACGAGTGGAGGAACGAGCGGAGACGATTCGGCAGCGGGAAGAAGAACGCCGCTGGCAACAAGAGGAGAGGATACGAAATCAGGAACGAGAAAGAGAACGCCACCCACAAGCCGAAGAGATAAGACAGTGGCTGCAGAGAAACCGCTAGAATCAAGAGGAGGACGCTCGACGTCGAGATGAGCTGGTATCGCACACGAGCAATCGCCGTCAACGAGCTAGAGAGGCGAGGCAGGAGCTAGATTCACCAACCCCAGAGTATGAATCCTTCTTTAGGCACCTGAGGCCCCACAAGGGCGCAAAGACTGACGATGACCAGGAGACGTCGTCGACCGAGGCAAGGTGAACCTTCTGGCGCCATCCCAGCCCAACAGGCAGCTCTTCCCGACTTGATGTCCATGGAGATGATTATGCGGCAAAAGGAAGCCCTAGGCAGGCTGATGCAAGCAGTAGAGCAGTCCTTCCAAGAGAAGCAAGCGGCCTCGAATCGCCGTGATTGGTGCAACCCTGTGACTCGCTGCTAACGCGAAGAAAAGGGTCCTAGCTTACTTCCCTCGGTACAAGTCCATGTACGCTTCCCCCCAGTTTAATGACTTCTGCCGTGTTAAATTGATGATGGCTCATCCACATCGCTCTCCACGAGAGTTGCCCGTTGTGAGCGGGCAGCAGTTTGATTCTTTCGCGGCTGCGTACAAGGGCTGCAGAGAGCACCACGACACCCATGCGGACGATCATTATGGGGAGCCAGATATAAATGAATTGAGGGCAGAGGACGATGAACTTGAGCCCGAGGTCCATGAGGAGCCCATTATGGAGGAGGACTGGCATGAGCTCGCCCGCATGCTGCCTGACCGCCCACCGGAGGAAGAGGATATTGACGTCCTCGACCGTCGAGATATTGACATCAATTACGACTGGGCCCCTCACGTTGGACGGTATGCAAATGATGACATTCTCAACGGTAACTACTGGAAGCAGCGCAAAGCGGAAAACCCCATGGACCTTGATGTGGATGATCAGCCCTTGGAGGCTCGCGATTCCCTAAATCCCGAGCAGCGTCTAGTGTACGATACGGTGATGGACCATTTCCTAACACAGGATCCCTCCCAGTTGTTACTCCATGTGGATGGTGGAGGCGGCACTGGCAAGTCTTACCTCATCAATCTGCTCTCTGCACACCTCCAAGCCGCGACGGGCGGGAGAGGGACACCTGTTTGGCGTGCCGCGCCCACGGGCGTCGCGGGAAACCAGATATCGGGCACTACCTTGCACTCCCTGTTGCACCTCCCAATCAATAAGGACTTCAAGCCCCTGTCGCCGATTGATAAGGCCCAGCTCCAGAAGAAGCTGAAGGATATCAAGTACCTGATCATCGATGAGAAGAGCATGCTAGGACTGCGTCAGCTATCATGGATCGATGACCGTCTCCGCGAGGCGTTCCCGAGTAGGAATGAAGATCTCTTCGGCGGCCTGAACATCCTGTTGGTCGGCGATTTCTTTCAACTACCCCCTGTGCTACAGAAGCCACTCTATTACGATAAAGAGGTGCAGGGGGTAGAGATCAAGGGCAGGAACGCGTATATGCGAATCGATAAAACCGTATTCTTGAAGATTGTTCAGCGGCAGCGCGGCAACGATCAGGCGGCGTTTCGCACAGCTCTTGGGGAATTGCGGCTTCTCCAACTATCTATCGAGTCCTGGAAGCTCCTGTCCACTCGCGTGCAGGCACAGCTAGACGATCGTGAGGTTGCGAGGTTTGCCAGCGCCTTACGGGTATACGCTACCAAAGATAGGGTGAACGAATATAACCACTATCACCTCGACCGCCTCAGCCGGCCAGCCATCCAGGTCAATGCTAAGAACGTCGGCCCAGGCGCGACTGCTGCGCCTGACGATAAGGCGGGCAACCTTGCGAAGCAGATCCCCGTATGCATTGGCGCCCGTCTGATGCTGACGTCTAACCTTTGGCAGCCCGTTGGCCTCTGCAATGGCGCTCGCGGTACAGTTTACGACATCGGCTGGACACCCAGGGCTGAGCCTATCCGAGACCCTCCCTGTGTTATCATGATGGAGTTTGACAAGTACAACGGACCGGTGTTCCTGACCACCCCTGATGGCAGGAAGATTGTCCCGATTCTCCCCGTAGAGAGGGACTTCCGGAGCCACTCTCTGCGCTCGCACCCAGTTCCCCCTGATCGTATGCTACGCTATTACCGTTCACAAGTCACAAAGCATCACAGAAGATATGATCGTTACCGATCTCTCCTGCCGGGATTTCCAGACTGGGTTAAGCTACGTGGCTGTCTCTCGTGTGAAAACGCTCGAGGGCTTGATGTTGGATGCCCCATTTGATCGCAATCACCTGATTTACGCATCTCCCTCGGATGGTATGAAGATGAAGATGAGGGATCAGCAGCTTCGGAGACGACAGGTTCTTGCACGGAATCCCTATAAGACAGACCACGGTTCTGCATAATTCCAGGTGATTCTGCTTGCGACAAGAAGAAATGTTACAAAAATTGCTCCAGTGCGTAAATAATGTAATGGTTGAAGATAATTGCTTGGCCCGCGGACTCTCAGCCTTCAGTTGATTGTACCCCTTACACCACCGCTCTCAAGTGCAAGGGGTGACGTAGTATTTAAAGCCCTCTCTGACTCCAATACGGCTAACTGTCATCGGTCGCAAGCCCGAAAGTTTTCTTCAAGAACGTGTAGCACTCGTCTCTGCAGTTAGTTAATGGCACTGCTATTCGAGGGGCGGTAGGACTTTTAGGGTCCCGCTGAAGTCCTATTGGCCGCTGTCCGCAAAGGATCCATTCCAACGCTGGTAGGACTGCAGCGTATGCCTCAGCATGTGTGAGCATGCGATTTCGATGGGCTCTCTCCCATATTTCAGCCTCTGCCTCGTGGTTTCTACCAAGCTCTTCTATCTCCAGCATACCAATGGTTCGGGTGACCCTGTCTGTATCGAGTTCCATCCGAGCTTCCGCATCGGCGCGCTCTCCGGCCTGAACAAGCCGTAAAGAATAATACTTCTCGGCGTCATAACCCAACACAGGGATCGGGTAGGTATCGCGAACTAGTGCCAGGGTTTTAAGCCTACTCAAATCCCGAAGGTAGGCACGCAATTCCGTGTGGTCTACGAGCCATTGATGTCGCCATCCGTATGCGATGCCAGAACTAAGGCTGAGTTGCTCGAGTGACACAATCGTCCCAATCGCTGTGAGCGCCGTTTCCGGAATGCGGGTTTCATGTGGTATTGTAGTTTCTTCAGTGCTGCCTTCACCCCATGCCAAAGCCAGAGAGCGAAGGTTACTAAAACTGCCGCTTGCAAGCACAGGGATAATGCACCGGTCAAGTTGTGCATGTTCATTGTGTACGCCGCTCTGCTCATGCACGTAAAGTTTTTCCAGATGCTTGTGTTGTGTAATGAACTCAGCGACATGGGTGCACATCTCCTTCTCGGTAGGTAAGGTAGTGATTATGAAACTTTTGAGATCTCGGAAAGGTCCGCGAGTCTCGAGAAAGCTTCCGTGCTTGGACCAAATTGATGATGATAACTCGAGATGCAGGAGTGGAGAGGAAAGAAATGATGATAATCCGGGAGCATCAAGAGAGCCAAAGCCAATCCGCAGATGCCGCAGGCGAGGAAAAGAAATGGAATTGCTGCCGAATGAAATGATGTTTTTTGACTGGAAATCCATGATTGTCCAGTTCAGTGATTCAAGGGTAGGAGCACAAAGCTGAAAGAGCGTTCTGAAGAAGGTGGACATTGAGTTTATCGACTCTAACTGTGCATCTTGGTCATGCGTATCTGAACTAGTCGTGTCGGCGGATGGACGATATGCTGAAGAAATGTCGAGATGGAGGGACCGAAGTGGCCAGGTCTCAAGTGTCAGAGGTGGTTCCATGGGCCAGGGATAATCGATGTACAGCCTGTCCAGCTTGATGTGCTGGGCTGAAGAACGAGATACTTTATCAAAGAAGTCTCTATCTAGCGAAAACCGGTCCTTCCAAACGAGAGCCTCGAGGTTGGGCATTGCGGAGGAAATAGCTCGTACTGAAAATTTTCGTAGCTGCATATAATGATCACTGGCCGCTTTTCGCAATTTTTCTCGTTGCTCCTCGGAGTACGAATCGGCCGCTTCAGTGAAGATGGATCTGTGCAGTTCTTTGTGAAAGCCTGCAACGCAAATGGGATCAGACGCGAAGGTGATTCTGCGCACGCAGATCCCGATGCCTAGCTGCTGAGTGCTGTCAAGAGCTTCCTGTGCGAGCCCCAATAAGAGTTGCTGTGCGCGAGGGCTGTAGTCAAAGTGTATCTCGGCAAACTGGCAGCAACGGGCGAGCTGTCGGCAATCACTATTGACCAGCGCGAGGGAAGCCAGAGCCAGTTTATCGTCGGCCAAGAAGTCGACCACATCGGCCAGGATCTCGGCAGGCATCTGAAGCAATCTACTGCTAGACGCTCTTTGTCGGCCTTCCATGACGGTGTCAAGCAGGAGGGAGCGTCGCGCATCCTGTCCTCTGCCAAAATCGTCTCTTCCGGTGCCGCTAAACGTCCCTACCATCAGGCTTGAGACGTCTCGATCCATAATATCGCAAGAGCGGCGACTGAGGAGCCTGAAAGCGATGAAATCCTCGAAGCACCTGACTAGAGGTTATGTCAGACACTTGACCGCGGCGGAACGGTCTCTCGGGCTGAATTGATGTGCGTTACGGCATAGGGAAAAAGACGATAGATTAAGCCAAAATAGGCTATTGTAATAGAGGATGGAAGATGTGTTATTTCGGCAGTTGTCACAGCTATGATCATGTAGTTGCTTGACCCCTCAGTCTGTGAGGGATTCCCCCGCATCGGGCTGCCGTCACCTTCCTGCCTTAGGCCACCACTGTGGCCGGTACCCTCCGTCTGACAGAAGCTGAATGAGTAATTTAGCCGCGAGGTCGGGGAGAAGAGGCGGGATAATCCCTCTCCCTCGCTACCCTCCATCACGAGGCACTCACTCATCTTCACATGCCAATAACTACCGGATACCAGGGATTTAATTCCAGTTTCGAGCCACCTCGGCGTGGTCTCTGAACCGTGGCCGTGACGCCATCTCCTTCCGCCCCCACCTCTCCATTGGAGAGGTGGGGGGGGGCGTTGCTCAACCCACCGATGGAGCCCTTAGGCCATGACGATAGGTGCAATCTTGAATTTCTACCTCGGACTCACCTTCTCTGTTACGAGAAAGGCAACAACAAGCGTCTTCCAAGAGAAAGAGGAAATAAAGCGTGCAACAGATTGTTTCCTCAAATAACGGAACAAGAAGATGGTAGCTGTATATATTCATTGACGATCCTTAGTTGCAGTACCATCTCTGTAGGGCCAACATAAGTAACTTTTGTCTCCTGCACATAACCGTGAAGCATCCTGATGTCACAAGAATGGTTGTGATACATGGTCCGCAGCTCGCCCCAACAAAGCGCACAAGCCTTCTCAATCGTCAAAGACCAAGCGATACTTCAGACCACGATACTTGACGCCGAACGAAAAGACACAAGCTCGATCATCCAACATTTCTTTCCCCGCAATTCTGGGACAAACTATCGAAACCTATACTGACGAAAAACGCGCTCGGAGAACCCACATCGTCGCCCTGAACACGACGCGCCGTCCCCGAACGGAAGAATTTTCACCCTTCGGCGCCGAAGATTTGCCTGTACTTGTCTTTAGCGCTCCAGGCGCGGATCAGGCGTTTCGCACGACACGGTAGCCCCGACACGAGAGACCTTGCAAGGATAACCAGAGTAAAAATAGCACGGATGGGATTCTCGTGAAGGTGGACTTTCACATAGATCTCCCACCGTGTGCTCGGAGTGCACTTCGCCTTACGGGCTTGCCCGGATCTAGCCTACTCTGCAACTGGACCAACTCTGAGGTACAGCCATGAAGAGAGTCGAGCAGTTTTCGAGACGCCGTGAATGCTTGGCCATTTAGACCATCAAGAAATGCCAAGCTTCTCGGATTGTTGTGCCTGTTTACTCCAGCTTTGTTCGCTTGACGGTTGAATTACCATACAAAGCAACCTCTGGAGTTATCTTCCGCTTTGACGAACCGAGGGAAATATTATCAAGGCACTGGGACTCAACAGCTGTCCCCAACTTCTCCTGTTGTCGGTTGCTTTGCCTGCCTGCACAAATATCTGCGACAGAAGCTGCATCGTCGCTGGGAGAGCCAGTCCTTGATCTGTCAACCAGGTGATCGTAGCCTCGCAGTCTCCTAAGCCAACTTTTTTCTTCCTGTTCTCTATCATCCGGTATCTCTAGGCATCTTTGGGCCATCTCCTGCAGCTCCTCAAAGCCGATTGTATCCCTGAACGAGCGATCCTCATGAACCTTCAACACTCGTGGAAATCGCAGAGCAAAGTACCCAACATTCGCGGGCTTGTCGAAGCTAGCACCGACTACCTCTACTATAAACGGATGCTTGAATAGCTCCACTGGCTTTAGCCTCCGTGTGGGGTCGAATAAGACATCGAACTCGGGAATAGACTTGGCGAATGGTACTCGTGTGAAGTATCCATGGCGGTTGAGGTACGTGATGTTTTCTTTCGAGATGCCATGTCTGTCGACCGTATCGATTATGCGAAATCTCGGCTTGGCATTAAAACGGCACCTCGTCCTTATTTTCGACGCACCCGATATAGAATGAGGTCCACCATAGGCTACCAATGCCAAGCCCATGCTCATCTCCCGCGTCGCGGCGTCCCCCAATAATGGCGAAGTCTACGGTGTCACCCAGGCCTGGAATGTAATCTTTCTTGAGCTTGATGAATGGCCTGCTTCCGTTGAATGAGAAGTAGGGGTCGTCGCAACCTTTGAGCACAAATCCTTCCCACCGTTGTGTGATGGCTTGAGCGAATGTCTCACTGAGCCGTTCTGCTGCGTCGAAAGACGAGAATTCAATTACTTCGCGAGACCCGATGTCGGTCCGGCCCGGAATGCGGCGGACCAGAGATTGAAGCCGTCGTCGCCGTTCAATATAAGTCTCTAAGCCGCAGACAATGTTGTCCAGTAATAGAATATCGTAGAACATGATCATGAGATGCTCGCTCGATTCGACGGGCGAATCTCGAGCAGCTCCAAGAAACCGTCCTGATCGTTTCACATGTCTGCGGATTTTGTGGAAAGGCTCGATTCTCCCGTCGTCGTCGTTCCATACCAGCAGCTCGCCCTCCAGGATGCACCGCTTCTTGATCTTGCAGCCTGCTGTGTCAAGCTCAAGGCTGGCCTGCAGTGCTCGATGAATTCCCCTGCGGTCGCTGGTTGAATCTCTCCCACTCTTGGAGAAAATCTTGATGCCGGCTCCGGATTTGTTCAGGTCGATATGGATTTGACAGTATTCTCCATCGTACTTCCTCTCCACGCTCATCCGTCTCGGCCCAGCCAATTGGCAGCAATGCCTGGTGCTCCTTGCTTTTTCATAGGTCGCACGCGCAGTCATTATCCCAGCCTGCGGCTCGAGTTCCCTACTGGCGACTTCCTTCAGCTCATCGCAAGTATCCACGGCTGGCTGGATGGGCATATGCCGGATAGTCGGGCTGTCTAGGAGCCTCACAGCAGCTGGGATTGAATTTTAAAAGCGAAGGAGGTCAGGCAGGAGAAAATGAAATCTGCTCATTACTAGGGTCTCTGGAACGCAGGCCGGGCTGTAATTCTTTGATATAATGCGAATCATCCATTTGGTCTCGGAGCTCTGCAGGACTCGGAATACTTTTGAAAGCAAGTCATCTGCACGGATTGATCGGCCATGCTTCGTTGTAACTCTTTCTCGTAGGCTAGCGGACGAGAACGATGATGAGGCCGCAATCTGATCGAGGATATCGTCGAGTTCTTCTAGAGTTACCTCTCGGCCGGCTCTGGATTCGCAGTCTGTTGTAGCCATCACGCGCTCGACAGAGGACGCAAAGTCTAAACCGCCACTGGTTTTCCATCTCTGAAGATCCTTCATTCGGGATGATCCAAGACACTGTGCCCGTTGTATAGCCCCTTCCAGTTGTCGTTCTTGCAGACTGAAGACCCTGTCTGGTCTGCGTTCGGGAAAGAGACATGACAAGAATGCAACGGCTTCTGGGCCTCGCCGTGGAATGATTGCATTGTGTTTGTTGAACCAGGCAATAATGGTAAGTGTATCACGTTCCTGGATCCTGTGGATGCTCGATGACCTCCTGGCGTTTCTCTCGAGTCTCTCGAGGAGATCACAAAGCAATCCAAAGGGAAAAGGCATGTTGAAAAAGATGGCAATGAGAAGAGTGAAGGGGTAAGCACCAGCTTCTCACAGCGTGCACGAATGTGGAGGGTATTAGGGAGCTTTGCTGATATCTGGCTTTCATTTAGGAGTCGGTCAGCTGCTTATATAGCTGGTCCAGGCAGACTACTCGTTGATGATTCGCAGGACCCTCGCAGGGCAACCCAGCTTGTTTCTACTACTTATCCTAGCCACTGACAGTGGGCACCATGAGGAATCATGACGCCGTGGGACGAGGGAGAACGCAGAGGAAGGGATATTGGGCAATGAGGGACGACTGGGCAACACCGGAATTGGGATAACCAACTCGGGAACTGAGGCCATCTCACTGGCATAAGCTCCCTTCGAATGCCTCATTGCTTCCTCCTATATGCAAGGGGATGCATGAATCTGGGCTCATACGTCACGCACAGGCGAGGCAGACTTCGGGGAAGCCGATGCAGGGAGACGTGAGAGCTACAGTGCATGATAATGAGAGAAAGGCGTGACTCATGACCAGGTTGCAGGCATCAGCTTGGACTGAGACTGTCCAGCTGGTCAGTTCTGCCGCCTGGCAACAAGGGCATGCATAATCCCTCGAGCCTCTAAACCCTTCGTCGAAGGATGTATGGAATGGCAGGGCAGAAAGCAGAGAAATGGCAGGGGATAGGGTTTTATCAGCTCTTCCTGGGAGATGGGAGCCGGGGGCAATCAACCGTGTGAGAGTCAATGACTCGACGCATCTCTCCTGATCCTAGTTCCTGTTGCATTCAGACTCAGCCTCCAAGGTCTCGAACGCCTTCTCCATCGGTGACTCCGGAACCGTACCGTGAAGTCCCTCATTCTGTATGAGGTCACCCGGCTCCTCCCCTCTTGGCGTCGCTCGTGACCCCTCACAGCGTGTCAGCGGGCCTTTATTCGTGTAACTGCATGTTTAGCTGAAGCACTCCATAGTCCTAAACCTCCTGGGGTTGCGAATGCTCTGATACAGGGAAGGGTGACACCATCCAAGTGTGGTGTCCTTAAACGAGCACCACCATTACGCAATGCTACCTTTTACGCATCACGCCGCAGACATTATGACTAGCGTCGGACACACCTGGTTTTCTGCAAAGCGAGTGATCTGACTGCTCTCATAGGTGTAGTAAACTGTTCTGTGACGGCTTACAAGGCAGATGTCCTCATGTTATAGGACTGTGCTATAGAATGACAGACAATAAGGGGAGACCAACTGATGGAATAGGTAAATGTTCCGTCGAGCTGGTGAAGAGGAGCACTCCGGCACAAGTAGACTCGGTACATGGGCGGCTGGATTTGAGGTTCCATTCGGGTAGAAGATGTTCGCTATATACCTACTAACCCCAAGCCTTTCAAGGTATTGGTCAAAGCGCCGATGGCGTTGGGATGATGCAGACCATGGTTTGTCTAGGGAGTTGCCGGGGTTGAGAGTTGCCCCAGGGCCGGTCTTCATCCCCTTCTTGAGCCAGTACGGGCGGGACATACGATGTGCCAACAAAATAAGGCATGACGCGTGAGTATCAGTGGATACCCTACCCTCATCCCAGGGTGCCACCCACGACTACGCTATGAACACGTCAGAATGCCGTTCGTACAGTTGTCTTCCCCCGGTGTCATCCGAGAAGATCCATGCCTCGTTACATGAAGGTTAGCGGCCCTTCCACATCAAAGTGCAGCCACTAGTAGACTGAATCTTCCCAGCTCTCAAGAGAGGATCAGTCGTACGGCGGCTAATAACTCTAATGCCTTTAGCGTCTTTAGGCTTGAAAACTGACTTATGCAACTGTACGAGAATGATCAATGGATTCAGGAAACGTGAGCTCGGCCCTCAAGCGATTAAACTCTGCAACAAGGATCAAAGGGCATGAGGTGGCTCATGACCGGGAATCAATCTTGGTTTTCTGAGCTCCTCCTTCCGCCATCCCGAAACAGATCCTTCTTCATGCGATTCGCCCTTGTTAAGACGTTCAAGTCTCCGCCTTACGCACTATCAATGCCAGTTCAGGCAAATAGCCAGTTACACGTCACGGCCTTCGCCAAGATTCAAGGCCCTGCATGAAGCCGTCACCCCACCTATTTCACCGATAAGGAGGAGATCCTTCTTGTGATTGTGGTAGTATTGTTAGCTTGAATGACTTCGCTTCAGGCCAGACCTCTAGTTGAGACAGCCTTCTTAGAGTACCTGGGCATCCTTCCCTTGCCTGTATTGCCTAGATGCCTAGATTATTACCTCCTATCACCTTCATTATGACGAAACTGATGTACATGAAGGAATCACCAGTCTACCTCTCACATAGCCCTAGATTCATCTCAGATCGGTCAAAGCTCTGCCCCCTAGGCAGCATCGCAGATGCAGGTTTCTCAAACTGCCCGGTCACAAACTACGGGTCAGGTTCTTCGACACGGGAAAGGTTAGTCGGGGCCTAAATTTGGGGACATTGTCCCAGATCTGGGTCCCTCACAGGGGTCTGCGATCCCAAAAGTGGGCCCCTCCAGGCACCTCAGCCCAAAGCTCAGCCCGGCTCAGCCCGAGCTCCAGGATCCTCAGCCCAAGCTCAGCCCGGCTCAGTCCGGCTCCAGGATCCTCAGCCCAAGCTCAGCGACAGCTCAGCTTAGAGCAGCAGGAGCTCAGCTCTAGAAACGGAAATGGCTTTTGGTGTGCTTGAGTTTCGTCTCCGAGTACTGTGGTATCCGGAACCCTGGCAAAGGGAATAGCACACCCAAAGTCTATCACCTGCCTCCATGCCTTTTTTAACTGCTGATCGTTCTATGACATTCGCAATTCGGCTTCTATTGCCGCCCGCTTCAGGCTCCCCGGCGGAGCTGCAGGGAGGTACTTCTTTCTCACATCACCTACCAGCTGGATGAGATGCTGGGATGTTAGACGCTTCCCGCGGGACCCAGGCATCCATTCAATACCAGCTTCAGTTATTGCCGTTATCAATCCGGTGATCCAATCCTGACGTGATACATCGCTTTCACTGGTATGTTGAATGGCCCCACGTAAGACAAGGATCCAAGTTGCATGAGTTAATGAGACTGCTCTGCCCGCTGACATCTCTGTACTACAGCACACATTGTAAATCTCT
This sequence comes from Neonectria neomacrospora, assembly GCA_013756995.1. Taxonomy (NCBI): domain Eukaryota; kingdom Fungi; phylum Ascomycota; class Sordariomycetes; order Hypocreales; family Nectriaceae; genus Neonectria; species Neonectria neomacrospora. The sequence continues at coordinate 23,909 of JABSTB010000014.1, forward strand.
CGAGCGCAAGATATTTGGGGTTTCTGTTCTTCCGTCAACCTCCTTCTAGGGCCAATACATTCTTCTTATACCAAGGCCAAAATACACACTCGCTCCACCTCGCCAATCGTTGCAATCCCCAGACAATCTTATACACGCCTAACGAGTTCTCGGTCGACCCAAACTGCTTCTCTAGCCACAGGACCGTCTTACGACCCTTGCGCGTCGTGGCCGCAAAACTCCAACGATGGCCCTCGATGACAATAGCTGGCAACAAGTCCAATCCCTCAAAAGATCCTCCTGTTGCTGCAATGCAGTCTTGCAAAAAATTCCATTGCGCGGCGTGCCACGTCCCCAGCTGCAGTTCGGCGGCCTCCGAACCGGTTCCCCGGCGCTTCGTCTCGATGCTCACCGTGATGGGATTTTTGCGCAATGGCAGGAAGTCGGTGTGGTTGATGACATTACAGGGGAGGGTCTGACGTAGTTGGCGAATTGCATCAAGAGGCGCCTCGGGCGATGCATCATGTTCAGGTTGTAGACACAGGGTGAAGTCGACCATCTTGGGCTGTGACTGCACGGGGAGATATTCCTTAATGATCCTGGCTATGGTACATGGTGTTGCAACCACCAATTGCCGCCCCTCTCCGCTACACAAAGCTTCGTGGAGCACGGGATAGTGCACCATCATGTTCCAGCCAGCCTCGTTCTGCATTGCATTCTGGCACTCTTTTGCCTCCGAGACCAGACGCGCCACCCGTCCCATCGATGGCGTGGGACCGAGTTGAGTCCGTGTCTGTATATCGCCGTACGTCCACTCCTCGACGGTAGAAAATTCGCCAAACTCCTGCTGTTGAGTATGCTTTTCGATCTCAGCGCGCAGCTCCTCCGAGAGAATGCTCACGCCGTTGCTGCACCTGTCCATATCCGCCAGGAGCCGCCGGAGCGAAACCGGCATCGAATCGTCGGTTGATGACATGGCACGTGTCTCGATTCCGTCAAGATTGATCTCTAGCGCGGCGATTTGCTTTGACGGCGAGGAGCGACCGGAAGCATTGGATTGCGACGAGGTTTGTGACTCGGACCGTGGGGCCGATAGATGGGGATGCGACCTATGCGACCCCTTTCCGTGCCTGCTACTGGTCGCCCGAGGCGTTTCGTCCACATCTGCCTCTTCGTCGTCTGACTCTCGCCTCCGCTTCGGTGTTCGCTGGCCTTCCGCTGACATGACAGGGCAGCGTCGCTTGGTGTGGCGCGCGTTCTTGGATTCAGGTGGAGTCGGAAGTTCGGAGCAAGCGTCTTCGGCGTCGTCTTGGAGCTTCTTCGTGTCGGTTGTAGTGGTCGGCGGTGTGACGAAGTCGGGGTTCGACATCCAATCAACGATTTCTTGGGTATTCATACTGACATAATGGTGTTGCCAGGCTTATTGTCGCTGGTGGTCGGATATGTTGGAGATCACGCTGATAGTGTTCAAAGATAATGATAATGTTGTTGCCCGACCAACCAGATGAGCTGGTACAGCCGAAGTACTGCCGACCTAGATGTAGTGGGGTTAGTAAATAACCACACTTCGTCGAGGTTCAATACGTGGATCCTAACAGCGCCCCACCCAAATTTGCGGGGTTCTTGATGCTCTCCTGTGTCAGGAATCGTCACCGAGCTGTAGGGTAGGTTGCAGCATCTGTTGCAGACCTGTCGGACACGTGACCTAGTAATTGAGGTGTCGCGGACCGAGTTGCTATGTATTACACACAGGGAAATTGATGATTATGAGGGGGCCAAATAGGTTATTGTAATTGATGATAATAAGAACGTTATGGCTGTTATCTCTGACTGCTTGTATCGCATTAACTGTTATGATGATGTCTGCCCTGTTGGGCCCTCGAGGTAGTGATTCCCTCATTCCTTAGTCATCGTGGCCAGGCCGACCCCTCCGTCTGACAAGAACACAGGTCATTTGTGGGGTCCACGAAGCTTCAAGCCCGTTGCCAGACGAACGGATGGGGCAAGCTAAGCTTGACGGGGATACTACCACTGTAATTACCTGTACGGATACTGCTAGTAGCTAGACTTCGCCATCAATGCATCTCTTTGAGTCCCGACATTGTAGCACCTCCACTAACAGCAACCAATGCCGGACAATAGTGATAAAACGAAAAGGTTGCAGGTGATGTTAAAAAGGTCTATATTGCATGTACCTGTGAGGAGCACAGCTCATTACATAGTATCCACATCTCTGCCACCAGCAGATCGAACCATCTTAGTCATACGGTCTCAACACATAGATCATGTAGGGGACCGACCTACGAGAGCTTCAAGCCCGAAGCCGGACTAGCAGATGGAGCGGGTTGAGGTGAGGCGAACTCCACCACTGTATTTAGCTGTACGGATACTTCTAGCTGCTCCTAAATACTACCGATGCATTTCTTTGAGTCTAACCGATTGTAATATCTCCGGCAACAGCAACTGTTGAACTTCGTATGCCGGCAAGTCCCTTCTGAAGGCCATCTATTTGTCGTACGGCATCGTCTAAACTTAAGTACCATTGATCTTTTACGACGGTTCCACAGTTTCACTTAGAAGATAAGCTACTTATCCTTGTCCTAAGTTAGCGAATACTTTCTTGGCATGCTGGATCACCCAACATTGATGAACCAGAAAAGTTTTCGAATCACGTGAGAGCAAATCTTGTCCAACCTAACCGTGCATTGGAAGAATTATGGGTTTTTTCTGTTTTCTTCTTCCTATTGACGATATCCCAAATCGTCTTTGACATGACCACGTTCTCATCCTCAGTTAGATCTTCACTGGACCGAGCTAGGAGTCCAAAGCAACGCTCCACCCAGATATCGTCGTTGCTGTGGAAAATTCGGGCAATGAATGCAGGAGGGCTGTTCATCAAAGAGAGCAAGTCCTCTCGCAATTCTAGAAGCTCCTTTTTCGGTCGTAAGGTCTGATCATTGTTACGAGGATTCTCTCTGAATCCTCGGAATGCTGAATAACGATGAACCCAACCAAGTTTGCATAAAACCCGATTGTTTACTCCCTTGTGTTCTGTACGGGTGTAAGCAGCATACCCCTCTGAATTTACTCAAGTTATATACGTACCCAGTTTCTTCGTCATTTCGGGGATTGGTAGAATCATACTGTCGTCTTCTCTCCAAGGAAACCAGTGAGGGTAAAGGAACCAAAGCATTCGGGTAGTAAGCGCCACAGCTAATAGCCTCGAATCTTTTCGAGGCCCAGCCTCAAAATGATATCCATACATCGGCAATGCTGGCGTGTCCGTGGACGATGCAAAAGTGAGCACGATCATCAGAAGAAGATCACACAACGGGTCTCCTAAACCCTGAATCAGGCAGTCATGAGCTGTCTCGTAATGGGCCAGGATTTTCTGATCACGGTGAGCGAAGACCTTGCGGGAAGCTTCAAATCCCTCTTCGAGGAATAGTGGAATTTCAGTGAAAGGAACAGGACAACCAAAGTTGATCACATAAGATCGGTTTTGAACTTCGGGAGAATCAGTTTCGGCTTCAGTTTGATGGAAAATGTTATCAGGGCGGCCATCCTGATACATATCCCCACCTAACAGCCACCGTTCCTCATCGCACGTAACACTATCGTCGACATCACGTACCCTCCATTGATACAGGCCGGATACAAATGGACGTGTGACGGCGGGTCGGTTAACAGTCTTGGGCAACCTAGTGAACAGGCTGTGTCTGCTATAATGTGGAATGACCCAGAAGTAGAGCAGGGCGTGTTTTCCAAGTGTACTCTTCCAGTTCTTTGCCTCAGCATGACTGATGTGGGTTGAGATAGAGGTATGAAATCTTTGGGCTAGCTGCCGATAATAGCAATGATCCCAAAGCGTACGGGCGATGCCATCATCCCAGCCAAAGAGGCCTTGCACCCTTTCATGGTAGGTATTTCCTAGGCCATGCACCCCCTTCCGCACCTGTGTTAAGTAAGGCGCCTCGCCCATCAAGTCATGAACGATGTCGTAGCTTAGCCCTCGATACCCTTCCCGCATCTCTTCGTGCTCATCTGCAACCCTTGTATCGAGAACTAGATCGACACGAGATTGTCTGATCACTTGGAGTGCAAGATGCCGATAAACCATCTTACGCATGTCGTCCAGAATGCCACATTGTTCGCCCGGTTCGTAGGTTCGTAGGCGATCATCTAATTCTCTCGCTTTACGGTATTCTCGACTGGCCATATTCACACCTTTCCAATTTCTGAAAATACCCTCAAGTCCATTGAAAGTGAAGCTTGTTGATGTGACCAGCTCGTCGTGGAGGTGGAAGTCCTGCCAATGGAAAAGGTCAAAAGGGAGCCAGGCAAGGCCTGTCTGACTCATGCTGCTTTCAAAGTCCAAGCCCCGAAGGAACTTTCCTTTCCGGGTTTTATATGTATCTTTGAACATTTGAGACCTCCTTGCAATATGGTGGCAATTGACACTGGCTTTCAGAGACCGAATGAGGATTGTGACCATTATCATGTTTCTCTGATGATCTTCCCAGTCGGCATCGCGCTTACTGGCTCTTACTCGGACAAAGTTAATGGCCGAAAGCCATCGATTGAACTCCCATCGCATAAACCCGTTGACATGGGCGGTTGGCAGCACCCAGAATGGGCGGTGGGAGCCATGAGGGTTTGATGTCGGAGGATCCACATCCACAAAAAGTTCCCAAGAGATGCGATATTCTTCTCGAACGCCAAAGCTAGTACTAAGGGAGCCATCTAGTGCATGTCGGATCCGGCATTTCATGGCTTCGAACGCTTTCCGAAGCCGTTTGAGTTGGGGCGTAGATTTCCTAGAAGTCGCCAGACCGGCATTACGGTATTGCCGAGCTGCCACGATCCAGGCGTCAAGCAGCGATGGTGGACATGTTAGCCCCTCCAAATGTGGTTCGCCGAACAGTCCATAGTCGCGCTTGGAGGCTGTCGAAAAGAGATCCTTATTCACGTTGTATCGCTGAGCGTAGGCAATGCCTCCTTTGCGAAGGGGATACGATTGGCGAGTCTCAATCCGGGCGCTACCCGATTGGCCGGTCAAATTCCAATTGAAATGCTCCGACGACATCAGAGGGTGTTGGGCACTATGTCTCATTGAATCAATCCAAGTTTTCAAGCAATGGCTTTTCCACAAGAATGTACAATTGTCTGAAGTTGCAGTATCTTCAAGGCCAACGTCAACCCATGTGTTTGATAGGTCAGCTTTGGACCAGTCTAACACTTGACGAAGGTGAGATGTAATCTTGGTCCGACACCCTTGAAATGTTGACGACTTTACTTCTAGCTTAATGTTCTTTGCACTAAGAACAATAAACATTCCGCGAAATTTGGCCAGCTCAGGGTCTTCGGTGTTTTGAGTCATGTGATACCAGATGGCCTGCAAGTATTCTTGGGGGAGATAATGGTGCATATCCATTTTACCACGGACCATGCCGCCACAGGTTTCTCTCTGGCGACTGTAGGCCTTGCTTTCCACATCATCGAAAGAACGAGGATGGTGTTGGGTGATATCACTAGGGCAAGTTTGACGAATTGCTGGTAGAAGAAGGCGGTCAATCCACAGTCGTCGCTCGTCCTTAGTAAGGTACGTGGTTGTTCGATAGTCGTGAGAAATTCCAGGAAAGAAAATATATACACCAAACTGGGGTGATTGTCGCCCGCTTCCCAATCGAAGGTGGGGGATGAGGTGCAAGGGATTCCTCTGATGAAAGACATGAATGCTGTTTCCGAAGTTTCGTGATGCTGGAGGATGGTATGAGACGTAAAGGCCCCGGTTGATTGATAGGCAGGAAGCCCATGAGATGATGCTGTCCACATCCCAAGTCCGTTCAATGTTTGGAATATTGTTCTGGGACCCCTTAAAATTGAGCATTGGCCGATTATTTCCGCCGCTCAATATTGCAACCCAATCCAAGTGCCCGTTTTCGTGCTCGTTATCGGTATCGTTCTCAGCTTCATTTGCTTCCAGTGTAAGCGGCGCGGGGCCAATTGAATCTGGTACCCCAAGATCTTGCCAGTGCTCGGCCATTTCCTGGAGGTTGAGCACAATCTGTCCACTCAGCTCTGTGTTTTCTTCCTCTTGGCAGTTACACGGGCGACTCCATGCTTTCTCCAAAAAGTCTTTTGCTAGGACATGATTCGATTCGACGGTATCATGAAGACCCTGGTCGTTATTCATCTCATCCTCAGCGTCTGAAGTGTCTGACCTCACATCAGAGTCTGAGTCAAAAACGTCGGAATTGAATTCAGGATCAGAAATTGATCCGTCAGCGCCTTCCTCCTCCTGATTTTGCAAATTTTCGACTTCCTGTGTAACTGAACCGTCATCGGCTATACCGGAGCCGAATGGACGTCCTCCCTCCCTATCCAAGCCGACCGGGTCATTTAGTCGCCGGGATATGGGCTGCATACTGCCGTCCCTATTCGCCGCAGGCGATGCGGAGGCACGATTGGACGGAGAAGACGGACACCAACCTGTCTCCTCCCCATTATCGATTAGAGCGGGGGTCTCGCTGGCTCGCGCTGTTGAGGACATCTTCCTTGATCTGGGCAATTCTGATGATTCCGGGCACAGTTGCTGTGGACGCAGCGCTGTCCAGTGTTGAGATGGTGCCGCTTCGGTGAAGTGGACCCCAGACTCTCTTGGTTGTAGATAGACTTCGTTTCCAGCCGTCGCATTCCCACTTGCGAGTCCCGTTGGGGACCCACGCGCCGGCGCATCAACTCGCCATGCCAAGTTACCAGCATCTGCGAGATGGAGGCAACTTTGTGAGTGCAGGTTAGTTTGTTGTGAGATTGAACTTGACACAGCATCCGAGGTCTGAGGGATGTAGACTTTGAATCGTAATTCTCTGCGCATTGAGGGCTTTTGGAGCCGTCTACGGGCAGGTCTTGTAGCGGCATCTCGCTTTGCTTTCTCTTTTCGAGAAGCATACTTCCGAGGTCGCCCCCGTTTTGAGGGTGTTTGGCCCATCGATGGCAACAAGCAGCACAACGGTGGTTGATTGAGTCAAGAGCCTCCTGAATGAACTCCAGCCCCTGAGATGACCATGAACTCCCAAATAGGCTAGTCTGGGGACCGCCAAATTCCAAATGGTTAGTGCCGTGACCGCTAAATTCTGACTGGCTGGAGTCTGGCCATGAAATTCTAAACAGGCTAGTACAGTGACCGCAAATCCTAAAAAGGTAATTTACGCGAGCCCAACGGCCTCAATGTCAAGACACATCACGGGGTATAGAATTACGCGCTGAATTACACGCCAAGCGGTTCCACACCGCGTGGCATTTACTATCCGACGCTGAGAGTAGGCTTAACCATCAGCTAGAAGAGGAGCAGAAGGCCACCGAAGAGTTCAACAAGATCAACATGCAGCTCCAGGAGCTTCTATCTTCCCAAGTGACTATTGTACGTCTCGCAGACCCTCGAGCTTTGTCACTGTGAGACCTCGGCCGTTCGGTTGCTAACCAGTCGCAGCATAAAGTCAAGGAAATCGTTGGCGAATGTGTCATACACCTGCAGGCATTCTATACGAAGCTCGACCAAGTCAATTCATTTTTTACTAACATGCAGCACTACATCGAAGACATGAGCACGAACCGCGTCGACCCGTTCAGCAAGCGGGCAACGACAACGCTCGAGATAGGGAACCGCGCCAAGGCCCAGATGTCCGAGGAGATCAGGTTGCGACAAGAGAAGCTTAATAGAAGGAAACTTGAGGTTTGTTTCCTAGTTGAGCTTGTTTGCAGCAGGACACTGATGCGTATCCTCAGCAACTCCGAATCGGGGCCCTCGAGCTCAAGGGGTACTACCTCGTCGCGCGGGTCATGGCCAACACGTACGTCGAGGTCTCGTCCCAGTATATCATCCCGGGCGTGAACCAGATCGACTGTCTCAGCCTCCTAGGTGCTAAGAACATGTCCAAAGAGGAACGGGTAGAGAAGATGGTAGAGGTTAGCGAGATGGTCAAGCGAGCTATGCAAGACGTCAAGCTCCTCGCGAATGCGGTTGGTCATCTGCCTGTTCTTGAAGGTATATTTTTACTGACGCTTTTCTACAGAGGAAGGACCAGTTTATCATGGCTATGTCTGAGAACCGGGGCGAGATCAGGGAGGTAGCACAGCTACAGAACCAGTCTGAATGTCAAGCCTCTAGTATTGGTGCCCCAGGACAGAGAACTCTCGCCTTGCAGTCTTCAAACTGAAGCTCACGATTCGAGCTCTCCCAACGCCACCTTTTGTCCAGTTAGCTCAAGGTCCATCAGAAGGAGGTGAAGAAACTGATACGTACACTGCGTAGACGTCGAGGACTTAATCCTGACTGCGCAAGGTCTTCTCGTCGTGAAGGTTGAGGACTCTTTCTCTGTCGCGCTCATGGTGCTCGCCGCTCCTCTAGCCACCAGACTTGGCGCGATCAGCTATGAGCGCCGGGTTTCTCTGTCGGGAGGCATCGTTCATGAATAATGAAGGTGGATGGGAGATGGGAAAATCCATAGCGCCAGCGCTTGGGATGCACACGCATTTGAACAATTGAATGGCCGCGCATCGTTATCCGCGTCGCGCCCGTCATCTTGTCTGTGTTTTGATTTTTGAAATGTGAATGTTAGTTCAAGATGCAGCGCTCACCCAGGGTCGCGCGACGGGCGTGGCAGCTCACCTCAGGCATCAACGGTGGGCTCCGGCAGCACAGGCCATCCTGGGGAAGCTAAATCCGCATTTTCCTTCTAGTCTGTTGGGACTTGAAAATATATATTATGCTCTCGAACAGCATGTCTGTGTGGTTCAGCTGCTAGGGGTATTAGGTTAATATGTCGTCCAAACGAACACCTCTATCGATACTTCAAATGCGTTGAGCAAAACAATTATGTGAATGCACTGGTGTTCAGTGTGACGCTTGCTATTGTAGTCGGAATTCGGGCTTACGAATTTCCGGCCGGCGCCATGGTAACGAGCCACCCGCCACCAAAACAAAACAAACCCGCTGCACCAAACCATTGCATTCAAGGCGATTGCTCTAGCGCCGTCGCATCCCGCGCGAATCGAATAATAAACACGGCTATTACTCGTCAAGAGATGCCATCGTCTTACAATTCCGCCTCTGGACATGGATTCTTTCGTTATCCAGGCGTGGGTTGACGAAGTGAAAGCCTCCTTCGTAACGACCCATCCCGTCGACACAACACCGACAGTCGATCCAGTGCTCAACAATGCGCGGCGACGTCGCCTTTCTCATGAGATGTCGAGCCCATCAAAACGTCCGCGAATGAGTGAATACTCCGATTCCTACACAGATCCCGACGAAACTCCAACACGCCCCCGACCTCAGTTATTGCGACATGACAGCGATGGAGTCGTCTTTGACGATCCAGCCACACAAACGGCGTCTTCAACACGTTCAGCGTCCTCTTTCACTACAGTTCTCGCAAGCCGAGCAGCTTTTTCAGCTCCCCCAACCGCCCAGCAAGCCCCGACAGACACCTCACATTCCACGACACGATCGCGCAGTACATCTCCCACGAAGCGATTCCAAAAGACGGCCAGTCTGTTAAACCTAGTGCGACCCGTTCGTTTCAGGAAAGAGCGTGACCTTGGAAGTGCTCTTCCAGACGACGCTCAAAAGGTTTTCGAGGCTCTCTCTGCAGTCGAGGCAAAAGAGGAGATTCTGCCAGCGACTCTTCGAGGACATTCAGATTTTCGAGATACGAGAATTCGCGGCTTCATGTGGAAATCCACACATACCTCTGATCAATCTGGTGCGGACAACGAGGCAACACTTATTGACAATCATGCACACCTCCGAGGCATTGTTGACGATTCTATTGCTTCATCCAATCTCCATCGATCCGAAGCCGCTTGGAACTGCCTCGTCCATACACCACTTCTACGGCGTGCAATCTCTCGCTTTGCTTTTCTTGAAGTCGAGCCCATTGCCTCAGCCCAGATCATGTCAGCGTTTCGTCCTTTGTCAAAGACTGGTGGTCAGACCCCATCCCAACCGTCCAACACCAGTGTATCCAGCACAAGCAGTGTGTCTGGGCAGGATTTTGGGACGCCACAGACTCGGACGAGTGCTGTTGCATCGTCAGTCCATAAGATGATTGACTTTGCCATGGTGCTTCGTCCCGAAAAGGAGATTCAGAATCTCATTGACACTTTCTTGGACAAGCAGCCGCACACAATAGCTACCATCAACCAAACTATATATGAGCCTCTCCGCACCCGGCCAGCTCCTATCTTCATCGAGACCAAGACCTCATCCGGCAACATGGACACTGCCAATGTTCAGCTTGGTGTCTGGGTCGCTGCGTGGCATGAGCGTATGCGCAGTATCATTGCGCTCGGGGGAGGAACAGACAGGATCATCACGATCCCCGTCATCCAGGTAGTTGGTAGTGTCTGGACCCTCCTGTTTGTCATAGATGCAGGCGCGGAAATTGTAAGTTACTCCGCACTCATCTCAACTTGAGTATCTAATAATGGAAAATAGCGCGTGCTCGATGGGAACTTTCGAATAGGCGATACCGATAGCATTTTTGGCATTTACCAGTTGCAAGCTGCCATGTCCGCGCTTGCCGACTGGACCAAGGACACATTTGAGCCCTGGTTTACTACACTTCTGACTCGCGCAACTGGGTCACAACTCTAGCAGTGACGAAAAGAACCAGCCTCATTTAATAAGCGAACGAGGCACCCTGGTCATCACATGAAGTTTGTTTATGTTTCAATGAGCATCTCCGGATGCAGCCCCTCCACGAGGTTCATCTGCGATGTCCGATGAGATCGACACCCAATGGCACTGCACCCTGCTTGTTCCAGGGCTGAGACTGTGCAGCAAGACCCAACGCGTCCACGACGCGGTGGGCAGCACGTCAGTGGCATAACGAAGACCGCTGACCGCGAACATCAATGTGCCGTCACACGAGCAAGCGCCTGCACGGAACAAATTCTTGTGCTCATTTTCACTACTAGTTGTCACTTGCATTCTGAATAGTTATGTACTAATTATGTCGGGCCAATCTTTGTGAAATGCACAAATCGATTCTCATGTCAGCGGAAGTCTAAGCCGCAACTCAGCCGTGAAGTGCTTGGCATCGTGTCTCCGTGCCACTCTCGTGGCTTTCAAGGGGACGGCCCGGAAGAAGCTAATCCGAAATGGCTGTGTCCAGCTGAGAGGAGGGGTTGGGCTGGGATCCTCGCAATTCCCATTGGTCAGCGCCCAACATCAGACTCCACATCGCAAGTGAAGCACAAGGCTCGGAGTTCACATCGACATCGACACCACTGAAACACGCCGCCAGCTCCTTGCAACCTAACTCTATAGGCCTCCAAGGATTCCAAAATGGCTGACCCTCTCAGCATCACTGCCAGCATTCTGGCCGTTGTTGGCGCAGCCTACACCAGCGCCAAGGGCCTATACGACCTTATCGATGGCCTCCAAAGCGCGCCGAAGGCCATCGCGGAGATGAAGACGGACATCGGCGCCGTGCAGCGAGTTCTGCAGGCTCTCAAGACCAATCTGCAGGAGAAGCCGGCCGCCTTGGCGCCCATCTTCGAGCGCGTCGGAATCAAGGAGACCGTCGGTGTCTGCGACGACATCACGAAAGACTTCTCGCGGACGATCGAGAAGTACACGACCCACTCCAAGGATGGGTCGTTCAGCAAGCGCGACAGATTGACCGCGACGTTCCGCAAGTCCAAGCTCGAGGGCTTCCGGACCCGGCTCAACGCCGCCAAGGACACGGTGCAGTTCGCGGTCACTTCGGCCACTTTGTGAGTACTGCCAGGCCCGTCTACACCAAACCCTCAAGAACTCCAGTTTTTGACTGAGTTATTGTTTCTCAGGGCAACTTCCTCGTCCACCTACAGCTCGACCGAAGACCTCAGGGTGGCACTAGAAAAGCAAGAAGAGGCGCTCAAGTCGCAGTCCCAACAGCTCGTTAATATTGAGAAAGACGTCAAGGACCTGGAAATCGACGAGGAGGCCGAGGCCGACGAGACCAACGACATCATCCCCATCACGACCCGCGAGCGCGATCTCACGCTCGCCATCCTGCCGGTCCTCCAGAAGGCGTGTGCGGAGGCGCTGGCGGTCACGGAGGCGCAGGCCAACAACACCTACCAGAGGTTCGGCAACGTCACCGCCGAGGACTTCTCCAAGGTGGGAGCTGGGGTGGCTGGTTCAAACTTTGGGACCGGGAATGTGCAGCAGGAGTGGAAGGACACGAAGGCGACGAAGTCGAGCCAGGCATTCGTGGGCCGCATGGACAGTCAGGCTTTCAAGGACTTCTGGAACAGTCCGACGCCGAAGCCGGACGCGGTTTCCGGATCTGGAACTGGGGGTGCTTAGACTGATGTGCCTGTCTCAGGAACTCTAGACGGCTTTCACGTTGATTTTGTGCTTAAGAACTCGAAATCTGATAAGACGTATGAGATAGTATCTTGAGCGTAGTATGTTTGAATCTGTTAGATTGGATTATGTACACATTATCTCCAGGNNAAGGAGATATCCCCTGAACACCACAGATAGCCCAGGGGGACAAGGACATAGACAATACAAGTCATCTGAGTGCCACGCTAGCTTTCTGACAATAATATGCATGTATTCGTATGTATATAGCTACCTAGAAAGGGGGCATAACAAGTGTCCCTTTAGAGATGGCTATGCATCCTTGTGGCCTTACATTTAAGGTGTGAACCGGGATGTCGGCTGATGCAATAGCCGGCACCCCTGGCCTATCAACACATGGAGGAGGGGTAGCTGCGTCAGCGCCAAGTACATCTGGAGAAGACTCGAGGCTGTATTTAAAGCTATCATGTTTGCCCCGGTTCCTGGACTGGACAGATCTTGAAAAAGCTTCGAGATACGCGAGATTCGTCGGCAATTATCTGACTTATTCATTGGCCTGCTCGTCATGGCTTCACGGCGGAATCTAGATAGCCTATCACAGCAGCTGGGCAATATTACCCTCACAAACTCCAAGGGCATCGTGGGTGCCGTTGACATCGACAATGCCTCGTTTACTGTGGAGCAAATGAGCGCGAGCATCTACTCCGGGATGGAAGGTCTGTAACAGTCTCCCGAGCCCCTCGGCAAATCGAACTGATAGCGCATGCACAGATCCGGTCGACAAGACGATCACGGCCTTCGACCTCGATAACAACGACTATGAGGGCGACAGAGAGTACATTCCGGAGATGGCTATAAATACGGGGAAGTGGTTCTTCGAACATCCCAACTTCCGGGACTGGAAGGAGTCCAGGTCTTCCAGCCTGCTTATAGTCACCGGCCGGAGCGACCAGGGGAAATCAGTGATGGCCCGTCACTTCGTGGACCACCCGCCTGAAGATAGCTCAGTGAGCTACTTCTTCTTCAACAAGCGCAGAGAAGAGGCCCAGTCTCCGGTGTGCGCCGTCGCTGCTGTGCTCCACCGTTGGTTCACCGATGAACCAGATTTGGCGCGTAAGCACGCAGTAAGCTGGTTCACCTAACCTTAGAACGTGGCCCGAGGTGCCATGACCCCGTTGGCTGACTTCGGGTTGAACATCTAGGTGAAAGCCTTTAAACATAACCGAAACTTGCGCAGGCTCAATCTCATGTGGAAGATATTGGAGCAAACAGTGATGGAGCCGGAGTCGGGTACGCTGTACTGCGTCCTGGACGGACTGGAGAAATGCCGGGAGTCTAGTGAAACGGAAGCCGGCCTGCGAAATCTCGTGAAGGCGATCGCGGGATTCTTCAGCACCAAGAACCATCAGGTATGGATGTGCTTATGGTTGCCTTCCCTTTCCACCCAAGAATGGCCAATATGAATAAGTCTCCCGCTTCGGGTGAACTGAGATAATCTGACTGCAGTACTAGGTGCACCGTGTAACCCACCTGAAGATTCTGGTTACGGCCCAAGCCTCGGAAGCCATCGCCGGAGACATTCCACACTGCGATCACTGTAACCCAGTGATGCGCTTTGACTGCGACGAAGCTGAAGTCGCCAGTATGATAAGTCGAGACATTGACGAGGTCATTAAGAATGTCATTATGAAAATCACAAAATCACCTCTGAGCAGGATCGATCGAAAATTCCTAAAGGGTCTCGAGGCCGATGACGAGTTGCTATGGTCCCAACTACAGAAAGAGCTGGGAGTGCATGGAATGCAAGCGGACATGATATACGGTGGCCAGAGAAGAAGCTTCATCACAAGTTGGATTGCTGTGACGTTGGGCTCCAGCGTCGATGACGACCCCGACGACGACAATGAATCAGGGCTCGAGTCTTTGGATTCGGACGCGGCAGAGGCAGAGCTAGCAGAAAGCGCAGAGGTCTCGGAAGCACATGTCACTACCACGGACCCAGAGAAACAAGCGGAGCCTGTGGAACGAGGCAGGAGACCATCGACAGTCTCAAAGGGCGATGACATGAGCGAGAAAGCGGCCAGGGCTGAGCAAGGCCCGGTCAGAATGCCGACTTTCCGCCAACCAAGGGCCGGCGTCCGCCAAGGTAAAAAAAAGGAGCCTCGTTCTGCTGCGTAAGCTTTCCACGCCGTGAGCCTTGAGTAGGTATGGTTCGCTTGCTAACGGCTTTCGCAGCAGCAAAAGCTCCGCCAAGTGGTTTGACTACTACGGACACGGATTCTTGCAGCCACTGAAGAACTTTATTAGCCTAATCGACTTTGCGTCTCACAATCGGAAGACGAGCCATGTGAAGCTGGCAATTCTCAGCTCTGGGATAAATATGTCTGTATTTAAACTAGAAGATCTCCATTATTCGCGAGATCGAGTCAATGTTCGGAGCTTCGTACACGACGATCCCTCAGATCTTGACAACATCGGTATCGGAACCCAGGCAACGAGCTTGCTTCTGAGGTTAGCCCCGTCGACTAAGATCCACGTCCTCAAGGTCACATCTACAGGTACCATTGAGTCATTCGTTCCCATCGTTAAGGTTAGTAACCCTGGGCTATACAAACCACGAGCGATGTTTAGTCTAACTCGGCCTGGTTGGGGTAGGCTATGGACTATGCTATTTCCGAAATACGAGCAGATATAATATGCATGGGTTTCGGTTTCCGCGATCGGGTCCCGGAGCTCCAGCAACTTATCCGTCGTGCTGCAAAGGGGGATTCGGGTCACGACATCATCATGTTTGCTGCTGCCGGAAACGAAGGGGCCAACCAGCTCGTCGCTTATCCGGCTCGAGATCCGAACGTCTTTTGCGTCTATTCCACGGACGGATTCGGTAACAGCTCGCCATTCAACCCTAGCTTGTTAGATCCGCGTGACAACTTCAGTACCCTTGGAGAAGAAGTTGAAACCTGGAGTGCAATTGGGGATACCAGCACGAGAAGATCAGGATCGACCTTCTCTGCTACTATCGCTTCAGCGATGGCCGCTGAGATCCTCCAGTGGTGGCGCCATTGCCACGAGACGGGGTATTTCGACCGAGAGGGGCTTTCTCGTACGGATGGGATCGAGAATATTGGCACAGAGGAGATGCGGAAAATATTCCGGCTAATATCCATTGAGAGAGATGGCCTCAGGTATCTGGCGCCTTGGCAGGTGTTTGACGACATGCACCGCGCAGCGAGCAAGGTGGCGCACGCTCTCGAGTCCGACTGGTAGCGTTCACTTGAGGCTACCTGCATATTGTTGCCTGACATTCAGCATGCCGCCACAGCGGTTGGATATGGAAAACCGGCAAAGTCCCAGCTCCAACTGGCCCTTGCTCCTCATTCTTCTTGGCTCTCCAGCGATTGCCCTCAGACGCGAGTTGCTCCTTTGCGCACCAACATGTCAGACCCGTTGTCCATCGCTGGAAGCGTGGTCGGCATCGCATCGCTCGGCATCACAGTCGCTCAGGGGTTGATCAACTACTACGCGGCGTTTCAAAGCCAGACATCCGATGTTGCCCACACGACCAAGAAGCTCTCCCGCCTTCTCGACCTGCTTGAGAGTTTGCGTCAACAACTCGAACGGCGCCGATCCCAAGCCGAAGACAGTGAAATACTCGCGAACATGAAATCTTGCATGGAAGATTGTAAGGAGCTCATCGGAGACCTCGAGACTGAGTTGAACAAGTTCAATCAAGTACCCCACCAAGGCACCAGGGCGCGATTTCGCGCCACTGGCAGCCGCCTTGCATATCCCTTTCGACAGAGCACACTACAGAAGCTAGATGAGGATGTCAATGACTTCATCTCCTGCTTATCTTTCGCTACGAAATTATTGCAGCAGAGTGACATCTGCAAGGTGCAAGATGACATCGAGGGTACTAAAGCGTTGCTCAACCTAGCAAGAGCTACCCAGGTCTCTTCAGGTATCAGAGAATGGCTCAAGGCCCCAGATGCCACGATCAGTTTCAATGAGGCTGTCAAGAAGAAGCATCCCGGCACGGGGCTATGGTTCGTGAAAGGTACGGCCTTCATGGCATGGCTTGAGAAACCTCGTTCTTTCCTCTGGCTTGTCGGTTTCGCAGGATGCGGCAAGTCCGTGTTGTGCTCTACAGCCATCCAGTACGCCTTCCGACATCGCAGGGCGAACCAAAGTATTGCCATAGCCTTCTTCTTCTTCACTTTCAACGATGAGGGCAAACAGGACGTATCTGCTATGCTCCGTGCCCTCGTACTACAGCTGTCAAGCCAACTCGATGACAGACACGCCTTTCTCTCGCGGCTGCATGACAGTTATCGCAATGCCTCGCCGCCAGACCCGGCCCTGCTGGACTGCCTCCAACAGCTTGTACGGGCGTTCAAAGACGTGTACATAGTCCTGGACGCCTTGGATGAGAGCCCGAGAGATAAACACCGAGAGGCCATGTTGCAAGTTTTGGCTGAGCTGCGCGCATGGACCGAGCCCAGCCTGCACCTTCTCGTCTCGAGTCGAGATGAGGTCGACGTTCGAGAGGAGCTAGCCGCGTTGCCCGAAGAGATAATCAAGATGAAAAACGATTCCGTGGATGAGGACATTGCGTCCTTCATTTCTCAGCATCTTCGCACCAATCGACGGCTTCGAAAATGGGAGGAGCATCATGCTCGGATCGAGACCGTACTCACCACGCGAGCCCAGGGCGTGTAAGCGCACATCCATCGAGCCTCACAAGCAGCCACTGACACAAGACAGGTTTCGCTGGGTGGAGTGTCAATTCAAAGCGCTGGCTAGTTGTCCACATAGCGAAGACCTTCTCGAACAGCTTCTCGATTCCCTTCCTCAAACGCTAGACGATACATACGAACGAATGCTCAGCAATATCCCATCGACTTCTAGGGACTACGCTTGGCGGATGCTGACACTGCTCTGTTGTGCAAGGAGACCCTTGACGGTAGCGGAGCTCGTGGACGGAATTGCCGTCGAACTTGGTGACAGGCCGAGATTCAATCCAAAGCGTAAGCTCAGGGACACTGACGCAATTCAACAAGTCTGCCCCGGCTTCACTGAGTTGGATGTATATCCTGATAATCGAGAAACTACTATACGCATCGCTCACTTTTCCGTTCGGGAGTACTTGGAATCTGAGCGGAGAGGCCATCCTGAGGGCGCGCGCTTGTTCAGCGTGAGAA
This sequence comes from Neonectria neomacrospora, assembly GCA_013756995.1. Taxonomy (NCBI): domain Eukaryota; kingdom Fungi; phylum Ascomycota; class Sordariomycetes; order Hypocreales; family Nectriaceae; genus Neonectria; species Neonectria neomacrospora. The sequence goes on from JABSTB010000014.1 coordinate 41,450, forward strand.
AACAGTGTGCTAATACCCAGATGGCCCGCATCTGCTTGACAATCCTGCTGGGATCTGGAATAACAGCATCAGCGTCAGCCCACCGACAACAAGAACATTTTGCACTGGCGCGTTATGCTGCTCAATACTGGCCGAGCCATTTTCGAGCTGGAAATGAAGATTCTCAGGCAGTGGTTCAAATCCTCCGACTCTTCAGAAGTACTGAAAGCCTTTTCGAACGCTGGCTTGCCACTTGGAATGTTGATGATTTCAGGGGCAGGGCACCTTATCGGAGGGCCACGTCGCCACTGTACTATGCTTCACTTCTCGGGCTTAGTACGGTCGTACCTCTACTTCTAGACGACAAAGCGCTTTCTGCTTTCCTGGACACTAGAGGCGAACAATACGGAGCCGACCTACGGGCGGCATCGGCTAGAGGTCACGATAAGATCTTCCAGCTTCTCCTCGGCAACAATGCCGACATCAACGCGCAAGGTGGAAGGCATGGAACAGCACTCCAGGCAGCATCAGCTGGAGGCCACGATAAGATCGTCCAGCTTCTCCTCGATAACAATGCCGACATAAACGCACAAAGTAGAAGGCATGGAACAGCACTCCAGGTAGCATCAGCTAGAGGTCACGATAAGATTGTCCAGCTTCTCCTCGATAACAATGCCAACGTCAACACGCAAGGTGCAGAGGATGGAACAGCACTCCAGGCAGCATCGGCCGGAGGTCACAATAAGATCGTCCAGCTTCTCCTCAACAATAATGCCAACGTTAACGCGCAAGGTGGAACATATGGAACAGCACTCCAGGCAGCATCAGCTAGAGGTCACGATAAGATCGTCCAGCTTCTCCTCAACAATAATGCCAACGTCAACGCGCAAGGTGGAACGTATGGAACAGCACTCCAGGCAGCATCAGCTGGAGGTCACGATAAGATCGTCCAGCTTCTCCTCAACAACAATGCCGACGTCAACGCGCAAGGTGGAGCATATGGAACAGCACTCCAGATAGCATCAGCTGAAGGTCACGATAAGGTCGTCCAGCTTCTCCTCGACAATAATGCCGATATCAACGCGCAAGGTAGAAGGCATGGAACAGCACTCCAGGTAGCATCAGATGGAGGTCATGATAAGATCGTACAGCTTCTCCTCGATAAGCGTAGTAGCGTCTGAACCCGTTAAGGTCGATGATTGAGGATTAGTATTACATTGTAGTATGGATTGAATCAGGACAAATCATAACTCCCTTATTTGAATGTAAATGTCGCATCTAGTGATGGAGGTCGATGATGAAAGCTCTTGATTTCTATCCTAATGACGGTCTAAGGGTCAGTCTTAAATACATGACTTTTGAAGATGACAGAAGATGACAGATATCCCTAGCCAGACTGTTGAGGCTACATCATGTAATCAGAAAGCAATCTCAGTCGTTTTCCCCAAAAGTCAACAAACGTGTTTCTGAGCTATAGGTCTTCCCGATGTGGATCAGCTCTTCTTCCTGCCTCCTCACTAGACCCATCAATGCAGCGGGCGTGGGTGTCTCCCTCGACGATCTAGAAAAGATTAGTACATAACGTAAGACGATCATTACACTGGGTCAACTAACTGTGTCCCATTCTTCACACCCATTCGTAGGTTCTTGTTTATAGTAGGGCGCGGTGGGAGAGCTCATGGTGTAGCCTGTTTGTGTGACAAGATCACCGAAGAGTGTAGCTTTACATCTGGCAGTTGCCGAACGGAACTCCGCTGAACTTAAAGCGCTAGCCATATTAGGAGATGTAACGCTCAACCCTGAATTGCACTATTCCATAACAGGAAATGTAACGCTCGATCGATTGTCACCATGTCGCGACAGCAATATTGATTTAAAAAGAATAAAACTTCTTTTTTTATGTTCTTTAGACAGTAGAGTATATATTAAAACTGCATTTGGCCATGAAAATTGGGGTTGGCCTTAAAAACCTAAATGCAAATTTTCCACTGGATTCGACCGTACATCTTGCCACCGTCACTTGCTTTTTGTGCACAACCATGCCTGAGATTGTATTGCGCGATGCGCGCTTCTCAGAACTTCCCGAAATCGCCCATATCATGTCAAAGGCATTTTGGGAGGATAACTTGTTTGGCCAGCTCATACACCCTCACCGCAACGAGTATCCCGGCGATGCAGAACTGTACTGGCTGCGCCGAGCACGCGTCAGTTTTTGGGACTATCGCAGCCGATGGCTCGTTGCCGTGGCTAGAGATGAGAGTGGTCGCGAGGTTATTGCCGGGGCTGCGCAGTGGGCAAGATTAGGAGACGGGGGCAAGAAGCTGGAGTGCTGGTACTTAGATCCTCGTGAGTTTATCTTGCCATCTCGTTTCCCCCAAGGCTATTCATCGAAGCTAAGCCATCGACTCAGGAAATCTGCTCAAGCCTTTGTCTTCTATTGCCATGAACATCCATGCTTGGGCCCGGCCTAATCGTGCAAGCGACCCCAGGGAGGAAGATATCATAGAGCGAGCGTATCCTTACTTCGACGCGATATGGAGCGGCAAGCGCGCTGAATCGTGGTATCTCGAAGGGTTAGCAGTACGTCCAGATTTCCAGGGAAGAAACATAGGCCGGAAGCTTGTGCAATGGGGTCTCGAGCAGGCTGAAGCCGAGGGTATTTGCGCGTCGG
>JABSTB010000015.1:0-12464 GCA_013756995.1 Neonectria neomacrospora
GAGCAGGAGGAGGAGGGCAATGGCGAGGACAGAGACAGGGACAGGGCCGGGGACGAGGATGGGGACGAGGATGGGGGTACTGCCCGACGGATTCGCCAACAGCTTCCCGATAGCACCGAGGCCCCGCTTGACCGGGCCGTGTTTTTATTCATGGTGGCTTCCATCAAGCAGCGGGTCGGAGGCAACGCATATGCGAGCCCACTGCTATGCTTTTGCGCTACCATGGGCATACGGCAGCGGCCACTCGGCTTCAACGAGCCGCACTTGTACACGGGGATGCTCGCCGCGATACTGTGGTGGGCTCGGCTCTTTTTCGTCAAGTCGGTGTTCGAGAGCGAGCCGCAGGAGACGGAAGAGGTCGACGTCGACGCCGTGCTTGCGTTCCAGAAGGAGCATGCCACTTAGATGTGCATTGGGACACACACGGTGATGAGCACCATCATCGGCTAGATGGCATACAGGAAGGGATGGCAGCTCAAGATGGGCGGCCAGCTGTCTATCTGGTGGGCCGACGACGGCGAGGCATTGTTCTAGGATGGCGAGCGCATTGAGATTAAAAAATTCACTAAGACGGTCCGCGATGTAGTCACTGAGGCCGAGGAGCTGCTGGATGGCATGATGGGAGGGGCACGGGCTAAGGTTATCGACGAGGAGCTGAAGTCCAACATGGGCCGCATCATAGATGACTTGCTCCGGCTCGGGGCGGGCCAGTCGTTTGCGACGAACGTCAAGAATGAATGGCTCGAGCCCGGGCCCGGCAAGGTGATGCGGCTGATGGAGAAGTTGGTGTGGGATGTGGCTCGGGGCTGGTGGAAGTGGCCGACGCTCCGGCGTTGGCTGCGGGAGCTGCGTCGGTTCCGCGAGGCGCTCGTTGTGCTCGTGCATATGTGGGCGGGCCAGCCTGGGCGCGGGCTGGAGGTGATGACGCTGCGGCACTGTGACTTGTGGCAGCTCATACGTAACGTGTTCGTGATAGACGGGCAGGTGATGATCGTGACGGACCGCGACAAGATGAAGGTCATCCGCGACAACGGCCGCAAGGTGGCACGGTTCTTGCCCGACCGCATCGGCCGCATGGTGGTCGCGTACATCGCATGGCTGCTGCCGGCCGAGCGCATGCTGCGGCGTGAGGGCAAGCTCGCGGAGCCGCGCGGAGACCAGCTGGAGTTTATGTGGCGCAATGGCAACTCGCGGGTGTGGGGCACGGACCGGCTCAGCGCCGTGATGGGCCGGTTTATGCAGGCCGGTACGGGGGTATGGCTTGGGGTGGGGCGGTACTGGCCGTTGGTGATCGAGATGGGGCGAAAGATCTGGGGGCTCGCGATGAACCAGGCCGAGGCGCACATGCAGCAGGACGACGGCGATGGGTACGATGACATCGAGGTGGACCCGATGACGGGCGAGCCGGTGGACTGCGGCGGCAGCTGGAACATTGTGTGGGATTTGCAGGCTACGCACGGGACTAGGGTGGCGCTGCAGCACTATGCCGTGCACATCGGACTGCCGGGGCGACTGCAGCCGGAGATGATCAGGACATTCCGGGAGATCAGCAGGCTGTGGCATCAGTTTCTAGAGGGCGATGGCGGTGATGGGGGTAAAGGTTAAGGGGACGGTAGCAGCGGCGGCAGCGGCAGTGGTAGCGCCACGAAGGTAGCTGGCACGAAGCGAAAGGCAGGCCCCGCGGCCGATAACGACAACGAGGTACAGGGGCAAGAGCAGCAGCAGCAGCAAGGTCAGCAGCACCAGGGTCAGCAGCAGCAGCGGCATAGTAAAAGGGCCAGGTTGGACTTGATAACAATAGGGGGCACAGGGGGAGAAGATATACAACTCGAGCCTGAGATAGCGTCGGATGCCGTGAAAGTGGACGTGGTGATCGAGGAGCTCGGCCGGCTATTGGGTTCAGGGGCTACATGGCGATCCGAGAAGCAGGCCGAGAGCATGCATGTGATATTGGATGCCAAGGCAGGACGGAACGTTATCAGCGTGCTGCTGACCGGGGCCGGGAAGAGCATACTGTTTATGCTGCTGGGCATTATGAAGAATACAGGCATGAGCATCGTCGTAGTGCTGTTCGTGGCGCTTATTGAGGACTTGATAACGTGAGTAAGAGAGGTAGGAGTTGACTGCGTTGAGTTCAAGATGTCCATCAGCGCAGGGCGTGAGAGCTTGCCGCGGGCTGCATGGCTTGTGGTCGTCAGCGCCGATGTGGTCCAGAGCGCGGAATTTACGGCATACGCGGACGGGCTGCTGGCCGCAGGCTTGCTGCAGCGGATATTCATTGACGAGTGCCATACCATCATCATGGATGTGAGCTACTGGGTAAAGCTGGCAAAGCTGCGGAGCTTGCATCGATACAGGTGCCCGTTGGTGTTGCTGACGGCGACGCTGCCGTCCGTGCTCGAGGACTGGTTCCGTGAGGAGATGCTCGTGCTGGGGGCGACAACGCGGACGATACGGGACCGAATGACAAAGGCGAACTGCCAGTACCGGGTCGATCAGGTGGCGCCGAGGCGCGGGGCGGTCGAGGAGCGCACGGTCGAGATGGTGCGGCGGCTCGGGTCCAGGATGACGGGTCATTAGAAGGGCGTGGTGTACTGCAAGTCCCAGAAGCAGTGCGAGGCAATGGCCGAAGAGATCGGGTGTGATTTCCACTACAGCGGCATGAGCGAGGAGGACCGGCGGCGGGTGCGGACAGCGTGGGCCGAGGGTCAGGGGCACAGTCACCGGTGGATCGTGGCGACGACGGGGCTCGGCACGGGCATTGATATTGCCGGGATCGTGGCAGTGATATACATGGAGCAGCCGTATGGGCTCGTGGACTTTGTGCAGCAGACCGGCCGAGGTAGGCGTCGAGCAGGCGAGGTGGTCCAGTCCGTCATCGTGTACGATGGGCGGCCGGCGTGGGCAGATCCGCACAGCAGCTTCGTGGACGAGGTCAACCGGGCACAGATGAAGGCGTTCATGTCGACTCCGGGGTGCCGACGGACCGTGATTGCAGCGTTCATGGACGGCAAGGCAGGCGAGATGTGCAGAGATGTGGTCGGGGCGGTGCTGTGTGACTATTGCGGCCGGGATAAGGAGGGCGATGCTGATGCCGATGACAATGACAGTGAAAATGACGGTGAAAATGACGGTGACAATAATAGCAGCGTCGTTACAGTACGCAGCCCGCAGGACAAGGCGTGAGTTTGGGAGACGTTCGGGAAGGAAGAGGGTATGTGAATCCGAACGCTGCTCCGGTGGCTAGACGAGGTAGCAGACGAATGCCCCGTATGTCACGTTCGTCGTCATTATCGAGGTATAGGGTTCGCTGAGATCCCAGATCAGCCGCGGCATGAGCAGAAGGAGCATTGGTGCGACTCGATCGCGGGCGAGGACTACGAGCAAGTGCGTCATAAGGTGACATTCGGGCCGCTCGCATGCTGTTTTACATGCAAGCTCCCACTTGACTGGTGTGAGGAGGCACAGCAAGGAGGCGGCGAGGGAAATGAAGACCAGTATGTATATAAAGATAAGGTGTTGCTAGTGGTGCTCATGGCGCTGAAAAGTTGGCGGGTGAAGAGGCTGGCACAGGAGCAGTTTGGTATTAGTACCGAGGATCGGGATACATATTACCAATGGCTTGGAGGTAGCTGGCGCTTTTACGGGATGAACGGGACGAATGCGCTGGCATTGTGGGAGGCGGTGCTGTGGGAGGTATATTAGGGAGGTAGTACTTGGTTCTTAGTTTAGATAGGGTAACCGATTAGACAAGAAAGAGCCCATACCCGGTCAGAATAGAACAGGCCCGTAACCCGTTGAAAGGGAAGCGATTGTGGGGCAGGGCCGGCAGTGAGGTTGGTGTCGGCGCGGTCGGTGTTGGCAAGAGTGGGGCTGTACTCCGGCGTGTGGAAGACCGGGCCCACTTTTCGGACTGTAATGATAACTTATGACTAAGCTATGTTATAGTAGTATGGGAGGCTAGAGCTGGAGCGTATTATGACTGTGCTGTAGGGTGGGAGGCTTCCGCTGGGGCGGGGAGACTGATGGCGGGACCAGGCCAGGATGGAGCTAAGGCCAGGGATGCAACATGAAGCCGATCATTTTGCTAGAGGAGAGAGTAATAACTGTTAATGTAGGGTAAGCTGCTAGAGGTAGAGGGAGGAGGGAGTAATAACCGCTGATGTGTAGATGGCCGCTGGAGGCAGAGATAAAAGAGGGAGTAACCGCTGACGTGTGGATGGCCGCCGGAGATATAGATGGAGGATAAAGTAATAACCGCTAACCGCTGACGTATAGTTAGCCGCCAGAGGCAGAAAGAGGAGGGAATGGTAACCGCTGACATGTAGATAGCAGCAACTAGAGGCAGAGGGAGAAGGGAGTGACAGCCGCTGACGTATGGTTAGCCGCTGGAGGCAGAGCGAGAGGAGAGAGGAATAACCGCTGACGTATGGATGGCCGCCGGAGGCATAGATGGAGGATAAAGTAATAACCGCTAACCGCTGACGTATAGTTAGCCGCCAGAGGCAGAAAGAGGAGAGAGTAAGAGGAAGTAATAACCGCTGACGTGTGGATGGCCGCCGGAGGCAGAGATGAAGGAGGGAGGGAAACAACCGCTGACGTATGGTTGGCCGCCGGAGGCAGATATAGAGGAGAGGGTAACAACCGCTGATGTATGGGTGACCGCTGGAGGCAGGGAGGAGAGAGGAATAACCGCTGACGTGTGGATGGCCGCCGGAGGCAGAGATGAAGGAGGGAGTAACAACCGCTAGTTCGAGGCATGTCCAAGGCAAGGGGGGTTGGAGTGAAATGCGATTCAGACCGGGTTCAAGGCGATAGAGAATGGATTGTTTGCGAAGAGATTTGAGGATATGTCGCCATTACCGAAAACCCGACTAGACTTAGAAGCTAGATATCAAGTAAGACGACTTCTTAAGCTTTTGAACTGTTAATTGGGGTCTCCTAGCTTATATAGTTCATTCGTAGACATTTTTCCTTTTCTTGTTGCTGTTGTATTCTTTTTAGAAGTTATCGACCTCGTCGTCAACTCAATGACGAGCAGCTAATTAGAATTTCGCGGTCAAAACTAAACTACTTTCGATTTTTGCAGTCAAATCTTGTTGAAAGGCTAGCGTGACACTCATCTGGCTTAGATGTATCTCTCTTGTGTGTGTGTTATCTGTATCCCTTGGGTCCCGGACCATGAGTTAAGATCATGATACCGTCCCATAAGTGGGGCTATTGGGGTTCTGCCAGGGGTGACCGCCTTCCTCTTCGGGATCCACTCGGCGAACGTTCGGCCGCTTCTACGTGATCTCCCTTGGAGTCACTCGTTACATGTTCCAATCTAACAAATCTAATCTATATTGGGAATAGCGCATCCTAGCTTAATACTAATCTTAATTTAGTACTTAGTATTACTATATTGCTTTTATAGCTATATTAGTAAATATCTCTTTCATTCTAGAAAACTTATTCTTATCTAGTACTTTTCCTTTCATTTTCTATGAAGGAGTGCGCTAGATTACTATCTATACTTATCTCTAATAAGGGACAAATATAGCTACTTGAGGCTACTTTCTTACCTAAGATTATATATTTTCTCTTAATTATATTTAGAATTTATTATCTTCACCCTCTGTAGTAGTGCTTATTATATATTAATTAAATTAACTTTAGGTTTAAAGTTAATTTATTTAATGTGGCAGGGGTCTTGGGATAAGTGGGCTAGCTGGTCGCTAGCAGGGGATTAATTGGGCATAAGTGTGAAGGGCTGGACAGAGGTTTGTTCAACAGGCTGTTGCCGTGATATTGTCTATCTAATGCTAAGGAGGAAGGAGAGAGAAGGAAGGAAGCTCCTTCCTCGCAGCTAATAAGCTACTAGGTTGCCTAGGTGATTGGGCATGTCAGGGGTTAGCTAAGGTCTCGAGCCACGCCGCTACCTTGCTGGTGGGTCGCCTCCGCTGCTGGTTGTACCGGTCAGTGGGTTCCGGCAAAGCCGGGACCCTAGCCCAGGCTCCGGCCTGTGACAATAAGAATGGACAGTTAGAAGGAAGGGGAGGAGGGGATCCATCTTTTTCTTTTCATCAAAGAGAGGCGAGCAAGTTCTGGCTTTAGAGACAAGGGAGAGAAGAGCTCATTGAGCTCAAAGCTCAAGTCTTTGCCTTTGTCTTTCGAGAGATAATTTTTATAACTACTTTCTAATCGTCACTCAAATCGGAGTCAAACCTCTATCTTCCACCACACCAACTGTCAAGCCGGTCGCAGGCCATTTCGATGCCTTGCCAACATTCTTTCCTGCTTCCGACTTGACAATCTACCTCATGAGATGCTTTCCTATTAAGAGGTACTAATCACTAGGTTGCCTGACCACATACGCGCTGTCTGGTGCAGCTTTGGGCTGACCAGCTGAGACGCCTGTGCGACGCATTCCTGTGTACCTTCTTTAGGGACTGCCATTGATTTGGGGTATTGGTTCTTGTCCCTTTCCGCCGCCAAATTAATTTAATTAATACCCTATATTAATTCTATAGTTAATAAAATTATAAAGCTATAAAAAAAAGAATAGTTAATAATTTAAGATTAAAATACTTTTTTAATTAAGATGTCAAATCATAGGATAACCTTGAGACCGGCATTCCGGCCCCAGAGTCGGAGTTTGGGCTGCCGCCGGGGACCCTGACAAGCTCCGGATAGGCAGGCCTGATCGGGACCGTCAGACCACCGGCCCCGGGCTCCGGGTCCGGGCCCCGGGACTGACCATCGGACCCCTCAATGACCTGATGAACCTCACGTTGCCCTAACAGGACCTCTTGGTCCCGGGCCGGCCTCTGACCACGGCTAGGTCTATAAGACCGACCCGTGAGACCCTCATTACATAGAAATCAAGAGCTTCTTTCCACATCTGATCCCCATTACTAACTGCAATATAAGATTAATTACTGTTTTTAGCCTCACTTTCTTAATCTAGTCTAGTTAAGGTTCTTCTTTAAGTGAAATTAATATCATATTATTCTAAAGTAAGTTAACGTGCTTGATAAGTGAGTGGGTCAGTCAAGTGAGTGAGTCAAAAATCTCAACCTTTAAATTTTAAATCGCAATAAAACCACAACTAACTATCTAATCAATTAAAACTACTCACTATACTCTTGCCCAGATGACTCAGGAACTACCTGACAGGTCCTCGCATTATGCCCGGCCTTGCCGCATACACCACAACTCCGTCTACCCGGTCGCTCTGACCTTCCTCGACCACTGCTTCTCGATGATTCCGCAACTACCTGCATATCAACATCTATCTGATCAATTACTTATAATGCTTCCTGTACAGTCATTGTCCCTCCTTTCTGTAGTCTAGTCCTTTTTGCCCTTTGGCGCCGGCTTAGTATCTCATTTGCTTCCCGAAGATTTCGGACCTCACTCCTCAATAAGATAACCTCATGCATAACTGCCTTTGTTGCTTTAGTATTAGACTTTAAAGCTTTAATAATCGACTTTGGGGAGCTGCTTTTATGCCTTCTGATTCGCTTTTCGAGGTATTTAGATTGAGATTGGGCCTCAAATGATGTCTTTGGGGTCTTTGAAGTCCAAGGGGTCGAGGGTTCAGTAACCTCCTCAGGAGGCGTCGGAGTCCGTAGCTGCACATCAAGCTTTGAGATTACATTTTCCGGGTTAAAGGGAGCAAGCCCAGCGCCTTTAAACCCTCCCCGAATATTACTTTCAGTGAAAGTAGCTTTAAAAGCGGCGTAAAATGCGACAAAGAACTCGATCTTTGAAATATGGGTTATAGAGCATCTAATCAGATACTCTATTTGTCGACCATATGCCTTTTTAAGCACTGAAAAGCACCTAACATCAAGAGGCTGGAGTAGGTGAGATGCATGAGGCGGCATACAAAGAGTGATAATCTTATTCTCCTCGTAATATCTCTCAAAATCGGCGGAGTGGTGGCTTTCGTGACCATCAAGGATCAGAAGACGATAGGGACCAGTTAATCGGTTAGTTGTAGACCGATCAAAGTGCTTTAGCCACTCGAGACCCAGCTGGTTATCTGTCTATCCATTTTTACTAGTTGTAATAACCCAATCGCCCAGGAGGTCGCAATCTCGGTACCAATTCGCAAGATGATATTGGCCTGCACTAATGATGAACGGCGCGATCGATTGACCTTCCGCATTAATTGCCTAGATCACAGTAATCCATTCCTGATTTCTAGGCTATACCGATTTTGGTCTTCCTTGCCTTTCTGAACCTGTGACAACTATACCGGCCGTTATGATGCCCATTATAAAGCCAGTCTCATCAAAGTTCTAGATATTATCTAATCGGATACCATACTTCGCGATTGTATTCTATATGAGCCTAAACTAGCTACTAATAATAGATAGATCTTCACATTTAGCTCTCTAGTAGTCATATTTGTGAAATAAATGTGTCTTCAGCTCTGGTTGTCGCTTTATGAAGTTATGAGCCCAGCGCTTGCTGATAGGTGATGCATTGCGGTCAGCTAGTAGAGAATTGGCCATTTCTTCCACAAAATGCAGTCGCGAGGGAAATCCTCGCGAATCTAGGTCTAGAATGAATTAGACTATTATCTGTTCCTCTAGATCAGATAGTCTTCGTGACTTTGGGATAGTATCGCATCGCGATTGAATGCCATGGTAGCGGCGACGTAAGGTCTCGAAGGGGACCTGGTATATAGTTGCTGTGCGTTGGAGACTTAATTTTAGGTTATTTTGAAGGAATTGAAGTGCAAGAAGGATTCTAGCCTCATTTGAAGTCTGTGGCATATTAGGTGGTTATAAAGTATCTGATCAAATAGAAATGTTGTAGGTTGAGGGATTTTTGACTCACTCACTTAACTGACCTACTCACTTATCAAGCACGTTACATATAGCAATATTAATATAAAAGAAGCTAGAAATGTCACCAGCTACTAAGAGCCCTCATTGAAAGTCAGCTTCTCGCTCCAGCAATCACTATATCCTGGGGTTGGTATATAGTAAGCTCTCGCGCACTCAGCGTTGATCCTCCACTCCTTCTCCTTGTACTGTGTCACAAACCTACCCTCCCAGTCGACTTTGACGGTCGTGTACGATCTCGCCCGGATCTCGCCTCCCTCTTCATTCATGAACTCTACGATCATATTGCCCCCCGCAACGCCTTGGGGCTGGGTAACCATATCGATAACCACTCTTCCATAAAAGCGACTCGGTTGTCCTCTTTCCTGAGTGACATAGAAACTCTCGAACTTGGTCTTGCGACCTGTAACGACCTCGTGTTGCACGCCGCTGAACAGATTCATGCCGATTGGTCTCTCTTTCTTGTCCCTGGGGTCGATAATGTAGCCCACGAAAGAAGCACGGTTTGGTACTCGACTGTATTTCTCAGTAACCCGGCCGGCTTCATTACTTTTCGAGGGGTCTCCATGTGCGGGAACGATGGAGCCATTCCCTTTTCCAAGGGAAATGGGGCACTTGAGAAGATTGGCCGGGTCGAACTCGTGCATGATCTTGATATTGACAGACTCCTTGGGCTCCAGCCACGCCGTTGTGTGCTCGACGTAGGTCCGATACAGAGGGTTAGTCTGACTGGCTTGGACCATGACTTGAGTTCTCTCTTCGAACGGATTTCCCACCTCAACGGATGTGATTTCTCTGGTCGCTGATGATGACGATGCCGAAATGAACCGGTCGTAGTTTGACTGAGCCCAGTTATTGTGCACCGATCTCTCCAACACGGGTGGAACCGTCCCGGGTACGATATAGGGATCGATCCTGACGGTGACGCAGAAGTGGTCGCCGTCCGGAGGCGTCCACGGCGCAGTGAATTCGACGACGCCCCCGGGGGGGATATCGTGCCTATCCGTGCCGCTGCCGAGGGGAACTTCCTGCGCTCCACCGACATTCATGTTCTTGATGGTGAAGCTGGCCACGACGCCGAGCGCCGCCAGGTCGCCGTGGTTGGTGATCTTGGCGACCACCGTGTTGTCGTGTCCGGACCAAGGCACGTTGAACCAGGCCGAGTCCGCCAGGTTCCTCACGTTGCGAACCTCGATTCTGGGCTCTGCCACTGACGCCCAGGCCCGGCCGGCCAGGGGCGGATGAGCGGGTCGGGGCGGCTGCTGACGCCGTACTCGATCTTGATGTCCGCTTTCGTGCCGTCGATCCCCGAAACGCTAACGCGGAAGTCCGTTGGGAAAGTTGGATCCGTCTGGTCAGTCTCCCGATAGTCACTGCCGTTGATAAGAACGCTGCCATCGCCATCTGGGTCGTTTGGAACCCGGATGATATTTGGTCGAGCGATTGGAGCATCGCCGGGCGTTGAATCAGTGTTTGTCACAAGAACGGCATTGTTCGTGTCGAGGACACGGTCGCCGACCTGAGTCGTTTGTCCAATTCTGTATTCGATGTAGTAGTTCCACCCAGGAGCAATTCGAACCTCGATCAGCGCGAATCTACCAGCAGGAGGAGCACCAAGCTCAAAGGGAACCAGGGTCACGGTTTCGTTGACAGGGACTCCACCATCGAGGAGGAAGTTATAGCACTTTACCCAGTCCGTGCTTGGAACCCAGCCAAGGGTCAGCCGATGGAAGGCTGTGAAGTGCGGAAAATTGTTCTCCAAGTCCATCAGCTCCCAAGATCCCGTGTTTCTGCGGGTATCCGGCGTGTATTGGTCGGCAAGCCCTAGGTTGTGCCCAAGCTCGTGAGCAACGGTGGCGTGCACGTTGCTACCGGGCATCTGGCCAGCACCCCATTCGTGGCACATGGACATGATGGCTAGGTTGACGTTACCATTCTGCATGGAATACGTGCCGCCGTATGCGACAGGCCACGCAAACTTGCCGTTGGCTATTTGCGAAATGATCAAAACCGACTGGAAGTTTCTGAAGTCGACCATATTCTGCGCGGCTGTGACGGCTGCTTGTGCAAGAACCTGCTGCTGCGGCCACCCGTTCGACTTGTCGTAGAAGTGGTCCCATTGATCCTTGAAGTGAAAGGGGCCGAAAGCCTGAGCCGCGATGTCGAACACTCCGTACGAGACTTCCCTGTAGTAAGCACGAGTGCTTACGCCGGCCCTGCCCTGGAAGGTGACGCCGTTGATGATCTCGTTCATCCAGCGGTCTTCGATCGCTTGCATGCCTGCTGCGTCGGCAGGATACCGCCCGCCGGGGAAGTCCACAAACAGGATTGCTATTTGTCGTGTGCCGCGAGCCGGGAGGACATTGAAGTTTTCAGGGCCAGTTGAACCGCCTCCAAATGTCGGTCCAGAAATGTACTCTTCCGTGATGCCCGCGAACGAGATTCCAGGTCCGAGCCTGCGATCAGCCCACGTCGTTGAGACAAAGAATGTACGAGCGCCCAACACGATGTCCGTAGCGCGGTGAACCACCTCCAGCTGGTACTCTCCGGGCTCATATCCCGCGCAAACCATGATGTCTGGCTTATTGGGATCGAATTCAGCGTCTCTGCATTCTGAAACCACGCCGGCTCTGGCACCCTCCGGGACCCGGAAAGCGAGGTCATCCATGGTGACACCGGTAAGGCTCAGATACGCCTTCGAGTACGCGCCGACAAAGAATACCTCCGGCATGGATATTTTGACCGTTTTCTCCCTGAGGAAGCGCGGCCACGCTTCGACTGACAAGTGCTTGCTAGGGATTCGTAACATTGTGACTGTATTCGGAGTCTTCAATGTGTTCGGCAGCGGGCACATGCAAGGATGATAAATAAATGTTGGCTCTGCGCTCTACATTGAGCAGAGAATGGCACTCTAAATAGCGGGCAGAGGCCTCTTAAGTAGATATGAGCAGCTAAGCCTTGTTTTATTCAGCCCTCATTGTATTTTAAACTGCATTACTAATTTTAAGCTCGGACTCTATATTAATAGTTTAAATTATACTATAAAAATCTATAAAGTTAGTTAACATACTTAATAAGCGTGTTGAACAGACAAGTAGATTGAACAGAAATCTCAACCCTTAAGACAGAAATTACTATAAAAATACAATAAATTATTTAATCAATTGAAACTAATTGCTACACACTTCTCTAGATGTCTCAATAACTACCTGACACGTTCTTACATTATGCCCGGTCTTGCCGCATATTCCACAGCGTCTTTCCCTCGGTCACGCCGACCTTCCTTGACCACCACTTCTCGACGATTCGGCGACTACCTGCGCATTAACATCCATCTGATCAATTGCTTCCCTTCCTTCATCTAGAGTTATCTTCTCTCTTTTTTGTAGGCGGGTCCTTTTTGCCCTTCGGCGCCGGCTTAGTGTCTCATTTGCCCGTTGAAGGTCTTAGATCTCAGACCTCATTAATGCCATCTCATGCATGACTGCCTTTGTTCTCTTAGAAAGAGACTTTATTGCTTCTAGAATTGACGCTGGGGAGCTGCTTTGATGCCTTCTGATTCGTCTTTCAAGATATTCAGACTGAGATTCAGCCTCAATGACGGTCTTTGGGGTCTTTGAGACC
>JABSTB010000018.1:0-16263 GCA_013756995.1 Neonectria neomacrospora
AAAGTGCGACGCATACTTGGATGCGACGCATGCTTATCATGTACGTTATACTTTAAGTAAATCTTTAATCCACTGCGCCTGCATATCTTCTTCCTCTAGTACAGCTTTAATATTTAGCATGTGTGCATGCCCTCTTGATCCAGTCCCTATAGTCGTAGGCTTAATAGACCCATGTTTAGGTCCAGCCTGACCGACAGCTGGGATCTTGCCTGGTTCCAAGTCAGTCGAATTGAACTGGACAATATCGATCGCTGGCAGCTTCTCATCAGATGGCTCCTTTGGCAGCACGCGGACGTCCAAGGCCATGGCGTGCTCAGGCATATCCTCCGAAGCGACGGCGGATGGAGGCGTATTCTCCC
The DNA here is from genome assembly GCA_013756995.1 of Neonectria neomacrospora. Taxonomy (NCBI): domain Eukaryota; kingdom Fungi; phylum Ascomycota; class Sordariomycetes; order Hypocreales; family Nectriaceae; genus Neonectria; species Neonectria neomacrospora. Next base: position 360 of record JABSTB010000018.1, read on the forward strand.
TGTATTGACCCCACAAAGCAGGCGCAACCTTCTTCATGACCACATTCTGAACCTCCAGTTCGACTTGCGACTCGGAGCTCGTGTCTATATGCTTCAGTGTGACTGTCAGGTGTGAGTCTGCAATGGCTCCCCTGTGCTGCATCGGACGCGCAAATAGAGATGATGAGCCTTTGGTCCCGACGCGAGGCGTTTTCCCGACTGTGGCCGCGAGCACCGGAACGCGGACCTGGACTTGAAACTCGAGATGTGAGGCACGAATCTCAACTACTTCCGTCGAACCTTTGTCTTCATCCGCTGAACGGGCGTTCTCATGCACGGGCACAGCGCCCTTGATGATGATAACGGTGTGGTTTGGTGATTTTGCTCCATCAGATTCGTGAGGCTCAGCTGGCAGGTTCTTGGCCATACGCAAGAACGGCTCCCAAGAAAGAGGAGCCAGCCTTGGCGCTTGAGGCCCGAAGGCGATGATGGTGTCGTACCTCCAGAAATGCAGGTGGACGTATCCCACCATTGGGGGTCCATGGAGGCCAAGGCGAGCAGAAAACTCGCAGGGGCCGAGATGAATTCTGAAGCACAGGGCCGGTATGTTAACCTCGGCCCACAGTGTGATGGCGACTTCAGCTGCGAAGCTGAAGGGGTGGTAGTGCATGAAGAAGTCGGCCCAGGCGCTGAAGGTAGCTCGCACCCAGCCCTTATCGACGACCAGGTCCATCCTGCCACCGCCCATGGCGACCTGTGGAGTAATGGCAAAGTATGCCGAGCCCGAGATGTAAATATCCGAGTCGTATTTCCAGTAGATGCCGACACGGGACGGGGCTGCTGGGTAGTGAGACGGTATAGAGTATTGCTTGTTGTAGCCGCCGACGGTGAAGACAAAGTCTCCCTCGTAGGGAGAGCCTGCGAGAAACAGCTGACAAGCGAAACCTCCAGTGAGGCGACAGGACGGGTCAAGAATAAACGACCTGGGCGTCAGCTCGCCTGCCACCAAGATTGCGCCGTGGAGAAGGTCGATCTCGGCGCTGATGACAATATCTAGGACGAGAAAGGCGCGGTCTTGAGACTCGCCCTTGGGGAAAACCGCAGTGGCCTGAGCCATAACGGCAAACTTGGGCTCATCGGCCAACGTGAGAGCAACGAGGACCTGGGCATCCACCGTCTGGAAGGCCTTGAGGCCTAGACCAGCGGCCAGCCACATGTCATGGGGGACCATGGTCACCCAAGCATCCTTGCCCCCGTCGCTGTGGCGTAGCATCGAGAGCTGCGTCGTCAGGGACCCTGGAGGTACCGAGGCATTGTTGTTCATGGCGATGAAGGGAAACTCGGCCACCTGCGACGCAGACGGAAGCTTCAGCCTCGAGTTGTAGCCGAAGCCGCCTGTGAGTCCGTTGACGTCAACGCTGCCCACGGTGAAAATGAGGCCGCGCATGGCGCCAAAGACAAACAGCGACTTGAGGTGGTCTGAGTTGTTCTCCGAGTACATGCTGGCTGCAATGGCAGACCAGGTTTTGACGGAAACTGTGACGGCGCCCATGAAGCCAGACTCGGCGTCATTTAGCGAGCCGAACGGAGTGAACAGGCCGGCCAATCGTGATGGGGACTTTTCAAAATCGACAGCCATGCCTTTGATGCTGATTTCGAAGGCCAGCTCTCCGAGGCTGTCCAGGCTGGTGACGCTTTCCAGATTGAAGGTCAGAGTCAACCCTAGGAGCTTTAGGCTGACTGGTCCGAGGTTGAGGGTTGCGTCGAGAGCGATGACTATGTTGCTGAATGACTGGCCGGAGATGGAAAGCCCAATACCGCTGACGGCCAATGGACCAACAGTCTTTTTCATGGGCGCAATTGTCTTTGCAGACGACTGAGCGGCGTCATTATATTGCAGCTCTCCAGTGTAGGCTCTCTTCTTCTTGGGCTTCTTCTTGGCAACAACATGGTCCAACACCAGCCTGTGCTTTCCAGCCTCACGTATGGCAACTTGGAAGTGTATGCCACGCAGTACTAGCCCTACGACCCCGGACTTGTCTTTGCTCAGCAACGGCCGAGAGCTGAAGACATTGTCGTTGAAGAACTTGGCCTCGGCCGTACTCAAATCGCGATTCGTCCACACGATGCCCATCTGGTCAAAGGGCTGCTCGACCGCGCCAACAACAGGCATATGCGGAACGCGGCGGATGGTGGGCAGCTCAAAGCGAAGCATCCGGGCTGGCCCAGCATCATCGGGGGTGCCTGACACGCTGAGGTCGTTGGCTCTCGCAAGGGCGCTCAACCTGGCGGCTGCGACGGAGCGGAGCTGTGCGAATGTGAGAACGAAGTCGCCCACTGTGATGGTGAGGGAGAAGAGGACTTGGGCGTTTTTCTTGTCGTCTAGTGTCTTTTTGCATTGGAGGCTAACCTTCAAACTGTCAACAGGTACTTCCAAGGTGCGTAGGAAGCCTGGCAACTCGGTCACGTCAACAAGTCGCTGAGCAGGTTACCGATCTGGAGCGTACCCGTTCTAGACTCGGGGCGCAGGTCGGCCGTGAAGGACCAGCTTTTGTCCTTGGCCAGGTGTTGGTACTTGAAGACGAGTACCGTAGCATGGCCAGGCTTCGCGGGACCGAGTCGCAGGGTTCCATCGATGCCGAGTGATGTACCTCCATCATATCGATGCTCGATCCCGGCGTGTACCACGCAGATACCACCCATTATGTCTAGAATTGCATGATCGGACTCGTCACGGGCAAAAAGCTCACACAGATGCGCCACCCTGAGCTTTTTGATACTCGCAGACGTCACCCACTCATATCCGCTGCTGTTCTGCTGATAAAAGACGCTAAAGTTCACGGGCGATTGGGCCGGCTCCAGGATGGCTACAGAGTCAAAACTGTCCGGGAGAGAGAGAGTGAGACACGCGTCGAGCCGAATATCAACGTCAGGAGAGCCTCCGTCGGATGCGAAGCCGATCCCAAGGTCCAGAGATACTCTCCCAAGGCTTAGAAGGGGCGCGGCAGCATCGTTGGCAGCACTAAAGGCATTGGCCGGGGCCGAATCACACTCTAGAATGGCAGAAAACGATGCCCTGGTTCTGCCGTGGTCGAAGCTCACCGTCACCTGAGCCCCCGCGACCTCGGTTGGCAGGCCGGGCGGCATATTGACGTCATCTGAGAGACGAAGCAACTTTCTGAGTGGGATGGCGTAGATTGGGTTGGTCGTGGTTGGCGCCATGAGGGCAGTCTCCTCATAGAACGGGTGCAGTCCGAGTGAAGAAGCATTGCCCACAAGTGTTGGTGGCCATATCCCGGCTGATAGCTCAAAGCTATCATTATTCCACCATACAGTTGCGAGAAAGGGAACTTCTGAGTCTTTTGACAGTCGGACATCAATCTCAAGAGATATCTCAAAGGACTGGGGCTTCATGTCCTTGTCAAACCCGACCGAGACACGATGCACGGAGAGACTGGTGCCGCCTAGGGCTTTAAACAAGTGCTCTCTCACGGCGGGCTTAGATGGCTTGCCTTGCCTGCCCATAACTACCTGGGCCCAGTCAAGTAGCATTTCGAGCAGATTGTCGCCGCGGCTTGACTTGAAAACTAGCTCAACGCCACTGGCCGTAAAGTCGATGGATGCCTTGCCCTCGAAGAGTGGCAGACGAGCGTCCGGCTTCTCCCACGCAACGTCGACTTGTAGGCCCAGCTTCGCTGATGACTGGCAGTGTTCGGGGCCTAGATTCTCCACGACGCAAGTCCCGACGACAACGACGTTGGAAAACTGAACAGGGCCAAGTCTTTTACCCATGAGCACTCTCAGGTTGTCCATTCCATCACCACCCTTGGGCTTCATGGCCATACGCATGATGGAGCGAGACTTGAACTCGGGGATGAACCATGTGGCTGAGCGGGATCCCTGATACGACGATAACTCGATTGAACCAAGCAGCCTAGAAACCAGCGTGTTGCGAGAAAGGGGAAAGTTCACAAGCCTCGCCAACTGCATCACGGTCAGCGGACAAGACGTGTCAAGCGCAAAAAGGATGCCCTGGATGTTGTCGTCGAATCCGAGCAAGGTTTGCCCAGTCTTGGCCGCAGGCCCGAACTGCAGGATCCGCGCTGCCTCGTCCGTTGAGAAGGACAGGACCGCGTCGTCAGCTCGCTGTGACGGGTTATCCGTGCTAGGCTTCAGGCGAACATCGGCCCGTTTCAGCAACACCTTTCCCTGGTCCCGCGCTCCAGCTAGTCGGAGGGATGCGCTACTGGTGAAGCAATCGCCGAACCATCTGGCGCAGACAGACTCAGTGTCTACCAACACATGGTCAAAACTAGCCTCAAGATCAGGTCTCGCATCCAGCAAGCCCCTCATGAGGACGGAGCCAATCCACTCCTCGATAGAGGCAAATCCCGGTGGTGCCGCCGCAGGACCCACGAGCTTTAGACGGACGCGGGTGTCCTGCGGAAGCTTGTATATATCAACAACGTTCCGGTGAAACCACTTGGTCCCCGCCTTAGCCACGGCCAGGGCATCCGGCCTCTTACTCGCCCACGCAAGGTCATCGCCGCTGGTCCAGATCTGAGCAGCGATTTGAATCTGATTAAGAACCACGTCGTCGATGGGCTCCAGCTCACGTTTGATATCGGGACTGCTTCCACTTGCAACAAGCTTAATCCACTGCGCGCCTCGTGCGTTGTCTGAGCCTGGCTCGAGGTATGGGGCCGAGTTCAGCTGGAATGACTCTTGAATCTTCTCAATCGTGCTTGTTAGATAATCTCTGATGCTGTCTAGCGGATTAGGGTAGGCTGTTTGTCTCATCGGATGGTTATTGGACGCGAGGACCATGGTCTCGAATTCGTCAGCAGACATGGTATTGCCTCTTGTTAGGAGAGCGTAAGCTTTGGCGCTGGTGAAGGCGGCACCGTATTGATCTCGCATATAATTTGTGAGGAATCTATTGTCGTCTAGCTGTTCGATCAAGGCGAAATTGACGAGAATGGCCGAGGCTGATGCTCCCCAGCTCAATACGGTTGACGGGTTGCAGTCGATGGAGTCGAGCCGAGATGCGTGCCACGCCAACCAATAAGGATATCTCACACAGACCATGACGGGGTGTCTGCCGTTCCGGTTTTGCAACAGCTTGGCTAGTGCAAGGAAGCAATATGCCACGGCAAAACCTGGGGCTGTTAGTCTTGCGTGTGTCTATGCCGTGAGGGTTGCCTGCTTACTTGGATGTCCGTGCTGCCGTCCAGCCGAGACAACAAGATACTGCAGGTCCTGCAAGAGAAAGTTCTCGCTGGTTGAAAAGTGAGAGCCGTGGTGGCTCGCCTTGACCACATCTAGACGCACCCTTCGCTGACTTCTCACACCCATCCATTGCATCAAGGTGTCTTCGATGGGATCCTGTTCGACATCGCCGCCAGTGTACAACGAGACACGCATTGGCTCGTCGGGCGATGGCACAGGCCAGATGACCAGAGCTACGACCGACGTGTTGTTCTTGTCGCCGCGGTAATTTTTCTTCCAGTTGTACTCGGGCATTTGCTACTGGTGGTCACTCAACGAGTAGCCGTCGATGCCGTAGATGAGAAAGATTGGCCTTTTGAGAGCGGTGAGATGCGGAGCGTAACCATAGACGCCATTGAGTGACGTTGCTGCGGCAAAGTTGGGCGGCGTCCTCTGGGTTATGGAGCCGGGCTCAGGCTCCTCCTCGGCGTGCTGGAATCCGGTAAACAGGTTGTATCCTATGGCCCACGTGCTAACAACAGCGCGGCAGACGGGGAATCACTCATTCCCAAGCTTGAAACGCAACCAGAAGGGATCAGTGCCATCTGTTGGGCCCGCTCCGATGGCAATCTTGGAGCTGAGGGCGTCGACGGCCTTCAACGGGCAGTAGAAGATTGTATGAGCAGCGTCGATATACGAAGCGACGGGCGCCTGCGGGTTCTATCGGATGGTCTGCCATTGCTTGTACAGCAGGTTCATGAGGCCGGGGAAGTGATCATTGTCCCAGTGCGTGACGACAATCGACTTGAATGCGAACTGGTTGGCCAGGTCATTGCGTACGCGGGTAATGGCTTTCTCGACAGCAACATCGGCTGTTGACCTGCTGCCGTCAATGAGGACCGCCGCTTGAAAAGCCAGAGTTCTCGTTTGGCGGAGGATATGGATGGCCGAGTCCCCCTGGCCCACGTTAATGAAGTAGGATTGGACCTCGTAGTCCTCGTACTCGTAGGCCATGGCGAGGGGTCCGGGCAGATGAAGCACGACGCTTGCCCGAGAGACGGTGGGCGCAGTGGAGATGGTGATAAGCGGGAGGGTTTGGTCACTTTGGTGTCATTACGTAGGAGTGGACATTGGAGAGGGCTTACTAAGGTACAAAGTAAATAGTTGTTTGTAGGTTATTTATATAACGCGAGATCATGTCCTGAACAGGAAGAGCGTGCATGTTGTCTCCGGAACTATTGGGGCACGCACATGAGACTCAGCTCCAATATGATTTCCAGCCGACGAAAAAGGTCTAGAGTCGAGACGACCCGCACTGTGCCCTAGACGGGTGACAAGGGTCAGACCCTGGACTGGACTGTGGAAGCTGTCACCACAACATAGCCCTCGACCAACTGACTCTCGCCTGCGGCATCGACCTTGAGCCTCCGATCGAGGGGCGCCATAGCCACATTAGACCAAGCCGTCTCCATGTCTCTGCTCTCCTTGTTCTTCTCCCTCCTGGGCTGCAGCCACTGCCAGGCGCTGGCACCGCCTCCTCCACCCAGCGGCATCTGGATGGCCGGCCCCAGATTCCTCCCGTCTGGGTCCAAGGCCATGATGCGCCCATCTCCCGGCGGCGGCTTCGCTGGGACCAGGATGGGCCCGACGGTGAAGAAGGCGCGCAGCTGCCGCAGTGCGTCGTCGACGGGCCAGCGCGGGAGTGACAGCGAGGCCACGGGGAATAGCGATCCCGAGTAGACGTGCATGGGCGTCTTTAGATCGATGACGACGCTGACAGCGGTCAACCGCTTCCGATGTTCCTCGTCGAGGCTCCCTCCCAGAGTTCCCGGCAGGAAGTAGGGCCCGAGACGCAGCGGTTGCGGGTGCTCACTCTCATCCCGCCGCGCCGTCGTGAGGCCAGGACTAGACGACGTCAGTCACCGACTATCGCGGTCGTACGCCGAAGCAATCTTGCGAATATCCCCAGTAGCGGGAAAGGTGCTAACGAGGCCGTCAAAAGCGGCTATGTGGTTCCCCAGCGCGACAGGGAAGCCGTACTCGCCCAGCTGGAGCTCGGGAGCAGCCCTAGACAGCAGGGAAGCATCCTACAACGGCGGAGCGCCAAGTTCGATGGAGGCGCCCACGTCCGCGATGCAGAAAGGACGTCCGAGGGCAGCTGGCAGAGCGCTGTCGAAATCGGCACCCGTGGCCAACACACTGTCGCTTGCGCCGGCGAGCATGTCAAAGAGAGACCAGCAGACCTCATGATCCCGCAACGCCTCGATGAAAGTGGGCAGCCGACCCGTTGGAGCAGAATGGCCTGCTGCTTTGCTGGGTCCATCTGATGCAACTACGCTCTCATCTCCCAGCACCATCTCGACGATGAAGTCCCCATTTGGGGCATATACTTATATGCTGTGGCTGTGGAAGTTTGGCAGCACCTACGCCCAGATTGGGTTATCCCATTCACTAGCAATCTGCCTGACGGGTGATGACTTAGAGCTTTTGACGTCAGCATCAGAGAGAGGCTTCAGGAAGTATGCGTTAAGCCGCGCCAGTTGATTGATCCGCGGTGAGATCTAGAAGAACTGATACAGCCTGTGGTCATCCTCAGCCTAGACGACCGTATTCGGCCAATACTCAGACTCATTCTTGCCCGGAAGTGCAGGGATGGTGCCGCAAGCCAGACCGGGCGAGATACTCGGATACATGGCGCCGTCGCCGTTGGGGCCCAGACGCAGCCCAGATACGACCTGGCCGAACTTGTCGACGATGGCAAACTTTACAAACCGAGCTTGGCCGTGCGTCACAGGCTTGAAGGGGCTGAACTCGTCCGTGTATGCTGGATCGAGCCGCGTCAAGAGTCCGTACGGTGCTAGGTCTGACGGACCGCCCTCTTCCAGAAGCCGCATGGTTGCAACATCTAGTTCGGGGACTTCCTTGATGCCGCCGCCGTCGCCATCATCTGCCTTTGGCCGTGGATGATGTCCTCGCCGCAGCGTGACGAGGTGATCCGCCAGTCCAGACAAGCCCGCAGAGAAGTATTCAAGCCCAGACACTCTGTCGAGCATCTCGGCACGTTATTTCTTGGCCTCGTCATCGTCGGTTGGCGTCTGGGCGAATAACGGCTCGAGTCTCGCGCGCAGAGACTTGCCCAGCTCCGGAAGAAACGCCGTGCGGCCGGATATAACGCGCATGTCTTGGCCCACAGTCTCGTCCGCGGGCAGCGAGAGCTGGCCCCTAGACGGAATGACATAACGCCATCAGCCGGTGTCTTTGTCATTCTCAAAACTCCACCGCTCAAAGGGCACGTAGTAGTACTCAAGCTGCCACTCTAGGAACAAAGGAAACCAGCCCTGTGTGTTCTTCATGTCCTCTACGGCCACGTACGGATTCTGCGCACCCATGGGAGAATGAGACTCGAGCTCCCGCAAAAGAGGCATGACAGGCCTCCATATATCCTCAAACTTGCTCTTGAGCCACGCCTCGCTCGACGTCGGCGCGGTAGAAGCCTCTGGGGATATCTGAGCAGCCAACCGTACGGGCAGTGTATCGTTGAAGTTGTCAGGCTATCCGGACGTCACGCCGGCCACCAACACGTTCGGATCTTGATGCTGGCCAAAAGGACTTGTAGGGATTGCCTCGAGCTTCTTTCCGCTGGGAACAAGCGTCTCGAGATCTTATTTTGCCACGTTGACCGACTTCTTGGTGTTGTCGATGTAGCCGGACAGCTCCCGCAGGCGAGCTGCAATCCTGCGAGCCTCTGTTCGGACCCTGTCTGTAAGTGGCTGCCTTTCTCCCAGAGGTGCGTTTCGAAGACTGGCTGCGTCCCACCAGCAGCCAAAGAGGCATTGCATGAGCTGTTCAGTCTCACGGGCGCATGTGTCCAGGATCAGTTGTCCTTGGTTGAGGATTTCCAACTTGGGAAGAAGACCACCCACCACCTCCTTAGCAATGCTTTCCCCCTCGTCTTTGGGCAGTGCCCAGGCTGTCCCCTGGGGCCTTGCCAAAAACGACTGTGAGGCAGCATCTTCAGCAGCCTTTCTCAGAGAGTCAGGGTCATCTCCCTCGGCCCTGATGCGCATGACGAGCTGGGCCAATGTCGAATGCGTCGTAGCCTGTGCCGCCGGGTTACCGCCCATGGCGAAATGCAGGTAGGCTTCGAGCGCGTCCAGCATGTGCGTGTCCACGGCGATGGGCTGCTCCACGTAGATATCTCTCTGTAGCGAGGACGCCGGCGAGCGCAGGCCTCGGGAAGTCTCCCGGTTTCATGTGACGCTGCGCAGGATGCCCTGGGTGAGGGTGCGGCCAGCGATACTGGCAGATGCGCCTGCAAAGATGGCACCACTGGGCGAGTCTTGGTCGAGCTTGAGCTGGAGTGCATCGAGGAGCTCCTTGTTGCTCATCGAATCTGGCTCATCGTCGTCGCCTACGGCTACTGGGAGGAGTCTATGGGCATCGACAAAGGTAAATGGATCAGAGTCCTCGGCTGAGGAGTGGAAGCCGATGACAGAGTAGTCGATGGTAGTAGCATCCTCGACGCCATCGAGGCTGTCGAAATATGAAAACACACCCATGTTGTGAGGTGCGTAGTCGGCAAAGTACTCGTGGCCCAGCTCAAAGACATTAAAAGGCTTGCGGAACTCGCAGCCTGCCGTCATATCTTCTTCTTCAGCCCCTGCCCCTGCCGTGAGCGGGCTTGTCCGTCCCATCCGCAGTAGAGGCTGCTTCTTGACGTCTTTTGAGGGGTCCATGGCCGGGCAGGTCGCAGCCTCAAAGTCCTCGGCCATGTCGACGTGGTTGATGTTGCGGACGCAATTGCTCTCGACCAGGACATCAATTAAAAAAGCCGCCGACAGCTTTCTGAACCAATCTGAGCGTCTGAATATATTGATGAACAATGCTGGTCTAATGGCGTCCCCTCCTGGTCTGACAACGGATGGCTACGAGGTCTAGTTTGGTTCAAATTACTTGGGGCTAGCATTGTTTACCAAGTTGCTGCTCCCAACGCTCACCAAGACAGCTGGATAACAAGGAGAGGATGTCCGTGTCGTCAACTTGAGTTCCGAGCTGTCCAAGCAGGCACCGCGAGAGGGAATACTGCTCTCCCGCTGCAAGACCTCTCTCGACGACATATCTGGGCTAGCACGTTATGGCCAATCCAAGCTTGCAGATTGCTACCGCACCCGCACCTTGAGCCAGAAATACCCTGCTATCAAGTTCGTGGCAATTCACCCCGGAGTAGTGAATACTGGCTTGCTTGATGATCTGAAGACGAGACGGCCCTGGCTTGGTAGATTTATTAGGGTCATTGGATCTGTCATCCTGACTAACGTTCACGCAGGAGCACGAGCGCAACTTTGGGCGAGCACAGCGGATCGACAGAACATCAGGAGCGGCGCCTTCTACAATCACAAGATAAGCGAGTACAAAGATGCAGTCCTGAGCGACGACAAAACGGCCCAAAGGCTGTGGGACTGGACGGAACGAGAGCTCGAAAGCCACGGGCTCAAGGATGTCTAGAGAATGGTTCAGGCAGCTCTGAAGTAGGTATGTATATGTATAGACTTGGATGTAATAATAACTCTCTCGAAGCCTCACTGCATCCCGATGTTGGAACTAAGCCATGCTTCCTTGCGGTTCCCTGGAAACCTTCCTCGTCAATTCCAGGCGTCATATTCCTCGTCCCTGATGTCGCACATGTTCCGTATCTCATCTGCGCTTCCAAAAAGAAGGCTCACGAAAACGCGATGCAAGCCGGTCGAATCTGGCTCGGAATGCACGGGCGAGTCGCCTTGGCCCCAGCTAAACCGAATAACTTGGCCCAACTGGACCGCGGCCTCTGGATACTCGGCAAGTCTCTTGGCGAGCTCAGGATCAGGGCTGTTTTGGTTCCAAGGCCGCCCCGTCTCCGACAGCGTTCTCAACACTGCGCTGACGACCGGGTCTGGTAGTATAGCCCTTGTCGACGGGCCCAGAATCGTGAAGGCATACTTGGAATGCGGCATCTTAGGCTCAGGGCAAGTGCAGTGGAACATACGACCGTCCGTATGCCATCGCGGCACAACCCATTGATCCGTTGGCAGTGTCATGCGGATGCACAGCCAGCAGGAGAGTGCGGCTTGAACTCTGGCATCTCCGCTGCTTGAGGCTTCAGCCGTGTAGTCTTCCCATGCTAGAGCCAAAAATTTATGCATGACTTGCAAAACAGTCTCTTCGTTTGCGTCCGAGTTTGAGCGGATGTAGGCGGCCGCCTGGCTGGCAAGCAGGCGAGCATCGAATGGGCCGTAAAACCCGCCATAGCGATATTCATCGACGCAGGTCAAAAGATGCGGGGGTAAAGGCTCGTGGGGGAAGATTGCAAACGGCGCTGGTCGAAGCCGGTTGTGTTCACAATCAGTGCTGGGAACCTCTTGCTCGCGCTGCATGGTGACTTTGCGATGTAGTAGACGCGGAGGGCTGTGGCGGGCGACTTTGATTTCGGTGCGGATCTACAACATCGAGTGTTTAGCTCAGAGGGTTTTGGTATATTTAGAGAACTTGGTAGCGGGTGGGGTGGGCGTCTTCGTTGCCTAATTGTATTCGTCCAATCAGTATCATCAACTTATTCCCAGACTGCTGCCTAGCCCTCCGGCTCCCCAACCAGCGGCTTTTGTCCCATTCAGAAGTAGTATTTCTCATAAGCATGAATCTTGGGGTCTTGAAGATCCTTCCTTGCCGCGGTCAGGAATACCTCTATCTCACCTAGCTCCATGATTTTTCGGAACGGCTTTGCAGCCATGGCACCAAACATGTCGCTTACAGCATTTCTGCAGTGTAGCCCAATAAGGCGCATTTTTTTTGTCCTGTTATATTGCATCAGCGTATGTCGAATGTTTCCTTCACATGAGTAGTGAGCCCTGCCTTTGACCATGTCCCAATGGGAACTTTCAACACTTTGCGGTCCACATTTACGAATCCGGCCTGTTCAAGAGACGTCCGAAGATTCTCGCCCGCCCTAAACTTCATTCCAAAGTGCCTCACAGCAGTCTCGGCGGTATCGAAGAACCTGGCCAAGGGAGTGTCAGGCGCAATGGATCCATCGTCACAGTTCGCCCGACCGTCGAGTTCTTGGATCTCAATCCACGCGCCGGGCTTTATATGTCTAGACGACGAATATTTACTTAGCATCGGTTCTTGCGAGTAGATCAATCGAAGAGGGGTACCGAGGAAATGGGCGCGTGTAGTGACCAATTGAAAAGATAGCATGACTCACTCGTAGGCCTGTCTGAGGACCTTTACCTCATCTTTTAGCCAGGGGCTGATACAACGCATGTGTACCAAGTCCCAATCGTCACTATGCATCTACTGATCCTCAATGTCATCAACAAGAAACCTCAAATTGGGGGGAACCCATATTGGCTAGATGGGGCTGAGGTCAACACCGAGGATCGATGCGCCAGGATATTTGTCCGCAACTTAATGTGGTCAACTCGCAAGGCCAGCAAGAGAAAGTACGAAATAGGCAGCTCACTGTCGACGGCCCAGATACCAGTGCCGGTGGCCAGGTCGATGATCTTCTGAGGAGCGTCCCCAATTGGGGCGAAGAACAACTTGCCACTGCAGTGATGAAGTCAGTAAGCTAGGAGCTACAGCCAGCGCTGACGAAGACGCACTTTGTAAGCTCCAACATCATTGCATGCTTCATGTCATCGCGGTTCTGCTCGGCGTTGTCGTTTGGAATCGGATACCTGCAAAGGCGTCAGGACAATATCCTATTCGTGCCATGCCTCGTGACTAACGTCCCATGACGGTACTGATGATACTGTTGGGAGGTTAGTTCGCCCTCCTGACGTAACGTTTTCTCCAGCATCCATCAACTTACCCGCCTGCCATTCTCGTACGCGTGCTGATAGATGCTTGAGGTTAAGCTCGCAGAGCTGGAGGAAACACTGCTGGCGTCATAATCCGACGTTAAGAACTCCTTGTCCTCGTCAATGTGCCCGTTCACCGCAGTAGCCTCGATCACCCTGTGGACCACGGCACTAGTTTCAGTCATGTTGACGTTTGGAACTCCGGATAGCAGTAGGAAAGAAGACACTTTGGGGCATGGCATGAGTTTGGTTCTCGGTCAAATGCGGGGAATTTGCAAATCCACCTTCTAGACTGATCTGACATGACTCTTGTGTGTTCTGTCTTCTCCATCTGCCGGGGGTTGCAACATGAAACCTCACCCTATTAGCTGGTTAGTTGCTCCTGTTGGCTCGGAATGAAATTATCTGAAGCCCCTGCTTGCTTAAATTATTGTCATAAGAAATGCCTTATTAGTAGTGGTTATAAGGTCAGTGCTAGGACTGTGTGCTGTAAGACTTAGTGTAATTCTAATAGAGTGGTGAAAATAGAGAGAAAAGTTTATAGTAAGGTAGTAATACTAATATATAAGATAAAATAGATATACTTAATAGAGATAAGTAACATACTTAATAAGTGAGTTGGTCAGACAAGTGAGTTGGTAAAAAATCAAGACCCTTAAGAGACAATATAGAATAAAAACACAATAAAGCATCTAATCAATTGAAACTAATTACTATACTCTTCCTCAGATATCTCAATAACAACCTAACACGTTCTTACATTATAACCAGTCTTACTACATATTCCACAATGCCTTTCCTTCAGTCACGCTAACCCTCCTTAACTATAACTGCCTAATAATTCAGCTACTACCTACCTACTAATATCTATCTAATTAATTATATCTCTTCCCTTATCTAGAGTTATCTTCTCTCTATTCTATAGGCAGGTTCTTTTTACTCTTCGTCGCTTACTAAGGGCCTTATTTAACTATTAAAGGATTTAGACCTTAGACCTTAATAATACTACCTCATATATTATTCTCTTTATTCTCTTAGAAAGTAACTTAATTACCTCTAAGATTAATACTGGGGAGCTGCTCTGATGCCTTCTAATTTGCCTTTTAAGGTATTTAAATTAAGAGCTGGCCTTAAGGATAGTCTTTAGGGTCTTTGAGACCCAAGGGTCAGGCAGGCTAGCTTCCTCCTCAATCAGTGTTAGAGTCTATAGCTGCACATTAAGCTTTGAAAGTACATTTTCTAGGTCTAGAGGAATAAGCCCTGCACTTCTAAAACCTCCCTTAATATTACTTTCTATTATTATAGCTTAAAAGGCAGTATAAAAGGCCAGGGAGAAGTCAGTCTTTAAAATGTAAGTTATAGAGTATCTAATTAAATGCTCTATTTGCTGACCGTAGGTGTGTTTGAGCGGCCTAAAGTACCTAATATTAAGAGGCTAAAGTAGATGAGATAAATAAGGTAGTATATAGAGTATGATAATGTTATTATCCTTATAGTATGTCTTAAACTTAGTTAAGTAGTGGCTTTTGTGCCCATCGAGGATTAGAAGGCAATAGTGACCATTTAATCAGGTCTTTATATATTAATTAAAGTACTTAAGCTACTTAAGACCTATCTTATTGTCAGTCTAGCTATTTTTAGTTATAGTAATAGCCCAATTGCCTAGGAGGTTGCATTCTTAGTACTAGCTGGAGAGGTGATATTAGCCCGCAACTACAATAAATAGCTAAATTGCCTAGCCTTCTACATTAATAGCCTAGATAACTATAACCTATTCCCGGTTTCTAGGCTAGACTGATTTCAGTTTTCTATACCTTTCTACACCTATAATAACCATACTACTTATAATTATACCTATTATAAAGCCAGTCTTATTAAAGTTATAGATATTAGCTAGAGTAATACTATATTTTATAATTATATTCTCTATAAGTGAGAACTACTTATAAATAATAGCTAGATCTTTACATTTAGCTCTTTAATAATTATATTTATAATTAAAATATATTATAAGCTCTAGTTATCACTTAATAAAGTTAGAAGCCCAGCACTTGCCAATAGGTAATATATTACAGTTAGCAAGCAGCCAGTTAGCCATTTCTTCTACATCACTAAGTTACAGGGGAAATCCTCAGGAATCTAGGTTAAGGATATACTCAATAAGAGTCTATTCCCCTAGATTAGATAGTTTACGCAAATTGGCCATAATATCACGTCATAAAGAGATACTATTACATTAGCGTCATAGAGTACGATGTGAGACCTTAAAGATCTCTAAAGCGCGATAGGGACTTAATTGAGGGTCTTTCTTAAGGGCTTCAAGGGCAAGATTGATATTTGCCTCATTAATTGATAGTGGCATGGTCTGTAGTGGAGGAAATTTAGTTGAAAGATGGAAAATGGTGGTTAGGAGAAAAATTGGGCGTTCGCTTGTTTTGGGCGCTCGCTTATCATATAACGTATATGATAAGCGAGTTGGACAGACAAGTGAGTTGGACATCGTAAAATACACCTTAAAGCGCGATTTTAGGAAAATTCTTAGAAATTCAAACTAAGCTTAAAATAGCTAATAATCTTAAATTAGGTTAATTAGATAAGTTTCTACATAAGAGAATTTTTTAATATTTTAAATATATTTTTCTCTATAGTTATTAAGAAAAACCTTATTCACACTGTTTTTTTCTAAACTTTTAAAATTAACTAATTACATAATTTTTTAAAAAATCTAGAAAAATGAATACCTCATGACTTTTTCTCTAATATATCTAAAAATGCTTTTTTAGACCTTAATAAATCTTATAGCTAGTTTTAGAAAATCTAAAATTGCTTATTTTAGCTGCACAGTATACTGTCCAACTCGCTTGTCTGTCCAACTCGCTTGT